>JAVTVY010053528.1:0-27615 GCA_036873755.1 Hanleya hanleyi
GTGAGTTGTTTTGTATCTACCTGTGGATTTTGATAGCTGATCATGATGTCTGAATATTGTTGTGACACCTGATAAATGAACCAAACTTATATTCTCTTCGGTGAGCTTGATAGGCTATTCATGTTTCTCAATTCCCAGGACCCAAGTCTATCTTGCCAAACAAACTCTGGGGATTATAATCAATTATTTGCTTTTCTTCTATTTTGATGGCCTCAAGTGGGTGGGAATGTTATCACTATATATTCTTGTTATATTCTTCTATTGTGCACCTAAAAATCCATAATCTACTGGGTTCTTTGCACTATAGTGATTTACATTGGTTTATGTTTACATTATATATGAACAACAAATTTGAATTAGATCTGATTCAAAGGAATGTTTGGACACAATCACAAGCCTTTTAGTGGCAGATGTAGGTAACTGTAATGCAGTCTCCACAATTTAGCATTCTGGCTGCAGCAAAAATTATTGTGGAATTGAAGCATTTAACACAATGTTAAATACTGCACTGTTGATTGTTGTGGCTCAGTGAGGGGACTGTATAATGTACATTGTAACAAAAACCTAACTATGATGACCAATGAAAATTCATTTTCTTTCAACAACAATTCAGAATACTACAGAAATATAGGATACATCTAGAATGCAGAATGTGATGCCATATAGACTTTTTAATAGTCACATGCCATAAAAGGCAAATGATTGGCCACCATGGGATTTGGCCATTGTATGTAACGGCTAGAGCCAGAGAGAATGTATACAGGGGAATGATTACACTCGTAATGATGATTTCTCGTATGCCAATTCAAACTGTCAACCTCTGTCAAATGTGACTATTTCACTGACCAGCTATTAAAGCTGGAGCACTATCAGCTAGTCATGGACATTCCAGTCCAAGATCTCCCTATGCTTATGTGTGGAAAAGTATGTGAAACCTGGCACAAAAATGTTATGCTTTCCATTACCTTCATTGTACAAAGGATCACTATGCTGACTATATTATGCATATTTTGGCAATTCACATATATTTGACTGGTGCTTATTGCAAGTTCAAATGATTCCCCATAGATAAGCATAGAGAGAACTACCCCGCCAGTCATCCCATGCAGCTGCTGCTTGGTTGTGAAGCATATTGCATTCCATTCTTGTAAGAATATGGCACCACTGATTATGCGAGAGATTGAGATGCTCACCTAATTTATTTTCAATATATCATGTTCAAACAAGGTTCTGTTGTTTTGACCACAAATTTTTCAAAAGAAGTAATTCTGGAGTGAACTTGACCTATGCACAGTATAGATTCTACACCCCAGTGAAAATGTTTGATCAGACTCGATCCCTGCTTGTGCATCACTTCATAATATATGGCAATTTGTAATGGGGCTTTAACAGACAATTCGTCTTAATAGCTTCATCAGTGTGGAATCCATTCAGGCCTCCATAAACTACATGTAGTATCATTTCAAATAATATCGTGATGCCAGCTCAATTTGTTTTCGAGAAACATGATTTACATACTGTGTTCACAATCATATGCTCTCTGTTCAGCACATTCAACATGTGACCTTTGAAAATGGATCATGGTCAGTTCAGAGTAACCCTGATTCTAACTTGGAGGGTGAATTAATATGTGTTATGATAATGACTATACCATATTACCATATTGCTGGACAGCAATACATTATTGACACTGCATGACCCTGAAACTCAAAGCTGGTTACCAACCTACTCTCAAAGTACCGGTACTGGTGAAATTATATGGGGAAAGTACAATAGAATATATTGGTTGTGTCACATTATTAGCTGAAATGGTGTACCATTTGGACATTTCAAAGAACAGTCTAACAACAAGTTTGGCTACCGAGTCCCGTTGATTGTAGTGTACCATGTCTATGGTACCTAGAGTGTACATTGTGACTGTTCATTTATTATTATATGGGGAGCTGATAATCATTTTCAGTTGCAAATACTTAGGGAACAAAAGTATGGAGAAGAGGTTGGGGGGGGGATCTGGGGTCTGTGGTAAAACACAACTAGCTGGTCTTCATTATGGTACATGTTGGACAGCCCCCTCTTCTCTTATAATTTGATGGTAGCTGGTGTTTTACATGTAATATGTGTGACATATACTATTTCTGGCATATTTATACCAGGTAATGCAGCGTCAAAATAACTATTAGTATTGAAACAAATCCGAAGATGGCTCAAAAAACAATAAGAAATAGCCCAATGAGCCTAAAACACCTGAGCTGTGGTAAATTGAGAAAGACTGGGCATATAGCCCAAGTTGATATATAGCTGTATCTATTGATTTGGAAAGGCTTGCTATTATTCTTTGTGAGGCTGATGGACAGTCAGACAGATGGACGGACGACACTAACAATGGTCAAATTTGGCTGAGGGAATTTGGTGGAGTTATAAATGTTTGGTTTAAAATTAAAATGGTTTGATAGAGGTTTGTCTGTTTCAATATGTATAATGACACATGCATGCCATGGAGTATGCACAAATGCAATATGGAATAGGACCACTACAATTTCAACTTTTTTTCTGAGAAGGCATTGTTTTACTGTCCAGACTGAATTATTGTGTAGATACATTATACTGAAGAGGATTCAAAATTTTAAGCTGATTGAAAAATCATTATGATTGTGTTTCAATATGCTACATCAGAAGCGAATCAAGTAGAATCATGTTGGACACACCGGTTCTCGTCAGATCACCGAAGTTAAGTAACATTGAGCTCGGTCAATACTTGGATGGGTGACCGGGTGCTGTACTGGCTGGGCTGGTCAGTGTGCAGGATAATAGGAACTGTGGACACTCATGTTCTGGCACATGTAGGCATGTCGTGATATGACTGAAATAATGTAGAAAACGACGTCAAAGCCAACTCACTCACTGACACTGGTTTGATAAGTGCCAGTGCCCTCTACATGTAGCTATTGTGATATAATGTCACAACACACTTCCAGCTGATTAGCTTTTGGTGACTGTGTATATGTATATTGGATATGACAGATGGCATTCTAGCATTTATTCCAGAATTGCATTATTTTTCTGTCTGAACTAAAATGTTTCATCATGGATATTCACATGGATGTACAAAGAAAATAGTTTGCTGAAATTCTTATTTCATAACATTTGTCACTATAAATTGATTAGTGTTCAGCTGACAAATAGTGAAAAAAGCCACATGCATGCTTAGTCTGTTCAGAATATTCCAATATAACAATTGAAGAAAAGACATACAAATTTTGATTCTGTTCAGAACATCGACAGCTAACACATTTATATAAGCTTACATGTACATGTAATGAATAGTGATATAAATGTTCATTCTCTGCATAACATTCATCTTCATAACTTATAGAAAGCAAGTTACTGGTGTAAAGCCATATGATACATATGCTCATTTTGTTCAGAATGTTGTGAACTAACAACTACACGTATAGTGAGAAACCAAACCGATGTTCATTCTGTTCAAAACACCCCCAGCTAAAAACCGAGTGAGTTGAAATACAACATTGCAATCGGCAATATCTCAGCTATCCTGGCTATATAACAACTATCAGTTTACAATATTTATAATCTTGCAATTTGGTTATTACTATTGTCACAGCTAGGTTAGTCAACTCTTACTGGCTGGAAAGTCATTGTTTGTGTGAAAGGCTGCTTGCAGCACTTTTTAAATTTAATGATCAATTCTGGGCACCATGTATAATTTTCCCATGATCCTTTGTACCCCAGATTATGAATGTTCACAATAACTTAATATAACGGGGGACCCGTAGGTTGTTGAGAGAGAAAAATAGTCACATGGAAACTGCTTGAACTCCTATTTGTTCAAATAAGCTTACTGACTAAAGTGAGAAGTGTTTGTTTATTTGTGCAAAATGCAGCTAAATCTATGTTGTGGTGTTTGTGCTAAATTTGTGGTTACTTTACCAGTATCACTGTATTGTGACTTTGTAGTTTTTAATTTGTACTAGAACATTTGTTAAATTTTTTATAGATTTTTTATTATAAATCATACAAATGAGAAAAATATTCTCACATTATTTGTGATATTAAAAAAAAATTGTGTGTAGTTTGTGAAGGATGGGAAGTTGTTTGGTTGAGGGAAATGACAGCAATGAGATACGGTTCATTCTTAGCAAAACATGGCTGATATCTGATTTAAGTTTTATATCGACATACCAGAACATACTATCAGTGTTATTCATCGTGAACTTCTGACACTGGCAGTTGATTTACAGTGTGGTTGTTTGTGGTAAATTTGTGGTAATTAGTCACACTTTAAAAGTGTTCCAGGAAATTTTTTAGAATTTGATCTTACTGTATGGCATATCAAATTTACCAATATTTTTTTAAATGAATTCAAACCTTGGAAATTATTTGGAGTTGATAATGAGAGTTCAATATAACTATCAATAAATTATATTGTATCTATTTAGCCTAATGATGATTTCAGTAAAAAGTGCTCTCCTGTACAGCTGGATGTCCACATAAGTAAAAATATCACACTGTAAAGTACTAGAATCTCTGCCACCTATGTAACTATCCCATTTTGTACTCAACTATGTTTCCGGTTCCAGTTTTGGTGGGTTTTTCAAGCTCCATTAAATGTTAAATTTGAATTTGTCTGGAAAGTTATGAACTGCCTACAATACTTTTCTCCAAGTTTTGTCACCGGAGTGGACTGGGATTCAGTAACGTTCTCTCATAACATGGTGTGAGATCCTTCAAATATGCCAGCTACATATCTGTTCCAGATTGCCCGAGTTTTAGGTCTATGTGTGTGAAATTTCAGCTTACCGCATGCGATTTATTTGCAACTTTTTGAACAGTGACACAATTTATGCTGAACTAGCATACTAACATATCCTTGTCATCGGTTTGAACAAGTGTTCAGTGAATGTGTACAATATACAATTTTCTGTAATAGTTTATGGAAACTAACGCTTCAACGATGTTCGTTTCCCGTATATCAAAATCCGGGACCTTCGTCATGTTGATCAAACTTCCGCATTTCATTTGTCTGGATTTTTCAGTTTTCAGATCATATAGATATTCACAAAGAAACTTTAATGTGTGTACATTACCTTATTATGTTCCAATCGTTTGCCTGGCCTTACAACTTAGACCTAAATTATAAACAGACGGCGCTCTCCTGGCGTACATAATTCTTGACATTTCGCAAATTTAATTCTTGTCCTTGTTCAACTCGCGCGGTAAACAGCTCCAGAAAAGTTACAAATTTAGGATCTGTTACGGAGCATACTTGCCCAAGAAGAAAACCTTCTAAATATGTTGCTTTTCTAATCTCTTTCTATCATTTTATTTGGTTTCTACCTGGAAATGGCTTGAGCATGTTGAGATATGACAAACGGGCACCTATCACTCCTGTCACTCGGGCAGGGCCAGTTTCATTTACGGTTGTCGCAAATCTGTACTTCCGGTCGTTACGAAAAAAAGATACGAAGAAAGTTACGAAGATATTTACGTTGACGTTCATGAAACCCGTGTAAAGTTGTAACTTTTTTCGTAAATACTTCGTGGATGAAAATTTCTTACGTAAGTTACGATTATTGATGAAAGTGTGTTGTATCTTTCCAATAATAGACAAATCACGTTTGCTCCATTGTTTAATTATCCTTTTTACATTTTCCATACGACTGAGCCAGTTGCCTTCAATCTCAGCTGCTTTCGTTAAAGTACTGAATATAACTCCAAGAATTTTGATGTTTTTGTCCCATTTGATGTCGCTCAGTTGTTCGGTTAAAACATATTTTAGCTAATTTGATAGAATCCCGTAATAAATATTCGATTGTGCATGTCCGAATCGAAATAAAGACCTCGGAAGTCGGTTTCAAATTTCCGAGATAAACACCAGTTGGCACGAGTCCAGCAGTTTAGACCCTCGGCGGCGGCCTCGGGTCTAAACTGCTGGACTCGTGCCAACTGGTGTTTATCTGGGAAATTTGAAACCTCTTCCTCGGTCTTTATTTCTTAATTCGAACATACCTTCAGTCCGTCTCAATGTTATAGCATTGTACCCAAAGTGGTGTTGAATTAAGAAATAAAGACCGCGGAAGAGGTTTCAAATTTCCCAGATAAACCCCAGTTGGCACGAGTCTAGCAGTTTAGACCCGATTTCCGAGGTCTTTGTTTCGATTCGGACATGCAAAATCAAATATTTATCATGAAAGTATATTAAATTAGCTAAAATATGTTAGTGCATGCCTTCCACATTGATCAAAACAATTCTTGAATGAGGCGTCACATCCTAGACTGGACGAGTCTCTATTTCATATGTACTATTTATCAATAATACCTAAATGACGTTTAATAAAAAAAAAATGACCTGCCACTTGTATTTGATGAATCTTGTGATCCTGTACAGCTCGGTTCTCACTCTCTAAATTGCTTGCTATATGCTGATGACGATGTAGTGTTACTATCTGACAGTAAACAAGGGCTTCAAAATTCCCTTGATATGCTTCAGATGTATTGCACGAAATGGAATCTCACCATTAATGCTTCCAAAACCAAATGTATGGTATTTAACAGCCGTGCCAAATCCAATACACAGATGTTCTCTCTCGCCGATAACAAATTACAAACAGTCAGTTCAGTTACATATCTTGGCATGACACTAAGTTCATCAGGTTCTTGGGCTTCTGCTAAAGAGCAGCTTGTTAACAAAGCCTGCAAGGCCTTCTTTCAGCTCAGAAGATGTTTTTCTGATACTCCCCCTAACATATCCACTTCTCTACATATCTTCGACCACACAATTAAACCCATTCTCTCCTACTGTTCTGAGGTTTGGGGGATTATCACACCTTCTAAATTCAAAAATGAAAACTTTTGGGGAAACCTTTTAAAGCAAGAATCGATTGAGCGACAGCATCTGCGATACTGTAAGTATTTACTTGGTGTTAATAGTAACTGTACTAGTTGTGCTGTTCTGGGTGAACTTGGTAGATACCCTTTGACATTTGACATAATTTCTGCTGTATTGAAATATTGGCACCGTCTGAGTAATCTACAGGATAACTCATTAGTTAAGTATGCATTTGACGTGTCAGTTCATTTAGATGCCCTTGGTGAATCGTCTTGGGTATCCCATGTTAAGAGTATTTTCACTTTCTTGAAGTTGGATTATATATACCCCCAAGTATGTCACATGTCTATTCATAGAATACTGTCTACTGTATCGACGTGTTTACGCTCTTCATTTACCAACTGGTGGAAACAACAGTTATCTGATGATCATCGTCCAATCCCACAGGCCGAGTCGGGGAATAAACTTCGCACTTATAGATTATTTAAAATTAAATTTGACTTCGAACCATATCTGGCCATTCTCCATAAAGATTATCGCTCTGAATTATGTAAATTACGTACTAGCTGCCATCAACTGCAAATTGAAAAGGGTAGACACGTTAGACCTAAGGTACCCCCTGCTCAAAGAACATGTTTAATCTGTAGTTCAGACCAAGTAGAGGATGAATTACACTTTATGATGGAGTGTCCAGCATATAACTCTTTGCGCTGTGAATTTTTTGCATCTGAGCTTGCTAAACTGTAATTTCACAAATCTTACAGAACAGAACAAGTTTGTATGGCTCCTTTCTTGTGAAGATCGTGATACTGTCAAACTCATTGGTGAATACATTCACAAGTGTTTTTTGGAGCGTACTGCATTGTTAAATATATCCGCCACCAAATGAATACAGGTGGTATCTTTTTCATCCATGTGTAAAGTTGTGTATACTTTTCCCTTTTTTCCTGTTTGTATCAATGAGTCAATAATGGTCAGAGATGTCACCTGACAGCTTAATATGACTTGTAACACGATAAACATCTATGACATCTATCAGGCTTTTGTATATGATACACATCATGCGCACCTTTTTACATGTAAAATTATTGTATGTATGTACCATACACACTTCGTTATTTCAATGTACTCAAGTATATTTTGACATCCTGCCTGGCACTATGATCCAATAGACATAGCATGTATGTTGGAGTGACATTTACTGTTTGACTGTTTGCTCAGATTTTTTTTTGATTGAAATTGTAGTTTAAGGGCCGCTTCCCATTCGGATTTCGCGGCCCATCAACTCAATGTTTTATTCGATTCTCGCGGTACATTACGTTGTTTATTGAATATCTTTTCCAGCGCTAAATATATAAATAAATGAATAAATAAATAGATAAATAATAAATAACAATGAGAGATTAGTAGGAGATATAAATAGAAGTAAATAGGAATCGCTATATGTACAAGTTCGTAAGTCTCTTTCTGTTTTTTTTTGTGGGCGCTGTGATTAGCTAATAAACAACCTTGAACCTTGAACCTTGTCCCATTCTGATTTTGACTCCAGGGGTGAAAGAGCACGCATACACAATTAACTGTTTTCCCATTGTTCAAACAAAAAGATATTTATTCTCCCGAAACCATGAGAACATTACACTAGTGTGAAAAGAATAAAGATTATCTTACTGTTAATAAGAGAACAAATACCAACGAAATGCTATTTGATTTACGGAGAAACTTAACTACAATCCATCTCCCCCACAGTTTTCATTGTTTTTGGACATGAACCACACTGGCCGGGATAGACTCACTTGAGTCACTTGGCAAAATCAACAGGGATGAAAGGTGTAACAAAGCTGAACACGAGTTCATATTTATTTGATCATATAAATATTTTATACCCGTCAAAACGGTGGCATTATTTCAATGACATAAGAATAAGGTAACGGTTCATTCGAATACAAAACCCAAGAATGATGGTGTTGTAATTTGCATGCGACGGTCTTTCCACCCCCCGTGATCACCAGACTTCATGATTATATGACTTCATGATTATATGAAACTGCTAAACTGCTAGCAAGGCCACCAGTCTTATGAAGGTGGTATGTCAGTCTGAAGATGTACCTATTCTGGATTCAAGCCCTGGCTTTCTGAAGGAGAATGGCACATCTAAACACCTGTACAGAGACAAAATTCATGTAAACAAGAAGGGTGCAGCAGTTATGGCTCGAGCTATCATTAGAGCTCTATACCCCAACTACATCCTCGGATCTCATTACTCTTCTACTGACTCGCAAAGGCAGCCTAGGTTCAACCATCCGGTCTCCTACAATAACCGTCCAGATGTCCGAGGGACTAACAACCACTATCCACAGGTATCAACATACAGACCTCGGGTACATGATAACATCGGTTATGCATCCAAACCTCCAACATACCACCAGGCTGAGGTTCCGTGTACCAATGTGAATACATTTACGACGGAACCGCCAACGGAGTGGCCAGCGCTGCAAGACGTTTTTCACCATGAGCACAATTCACATAGAAACCCTGTTGGTCCTAGAAATGTGACACTTGGACAGCATTCAACCAACCATATCCTATCTACATCGCCTGGTACACATGATCTGCCCTCGGAGATAATGGCTCAATCTGACCAAAGTGCGCCAAACAATGCTTCCCATGTAACCAAATCCATTGTTCAGCAAATAATTAAGTGCCTTTCGACAATCGGCTAACTGTGTGAAGTCCTACTTGTGTTGGAAATGTGTAAATAACTGCATCAGTCAAAGTAGGGTTTCATGATGACCAGGTACAATACAGTCAATACTTGAAACATTGATTAACCGCATTAAGAAACTGTCTGGGCTGGTGTCATCTGTATGTATTCAAAAGCAATTTCTACTTCATAATCAGTCTTATTATTTGTCTGCCTCCACAAGCCATTATATTATCTATGCGCCTTCACAATAAATGTTATCGGTAAACCGCTACAATCAATCACCTGTACGCCTCCAGAATCAATTTAATTGCATGTGCCCCCAAAACAATTCTATTATTGTTATGCCTCCACAATTCATTATATGTATATGCCTTTTAATTAACAATTTAATTATTGGTGTAGGCCGTCACAATTGATTTAATTATCTGTATATCTCCACACTTAATTCTCATAATATATTTTATTATTTATTATTTTTATGATCAATTATCTGTATGCCTTCAGAATCAATTGAATTATCAGTATGCCTCCACAATCAATTTAATCTGTATGCCTCCGCAATCAATCTTAATTAATTTATTATCTGTATGTGCTTCCACAATCAATTAAGTATTGGTAGGCCTTCACAATTGAATTGATTTAATTATGTGTATGCCTGCACTCTCAATTTTAATGAATTTCTATTTGTATACATTTACAATCCATTTTATTATCTGTTTGCCTCGATACACAATCAGTACTATTATCAGTATGATTTTACAATGAATTATATGTCTGTCTTCACATTCGGTTTAAGTTTCTGTATGCCTCAACAATCAATGCAATCTGTAGGTCTCCACAATCAAGTTTAATCAATTCTAATTTATCTGTATGTGCCTTCACAAACATTTATTTATTGGCATGCCTCCACAATTCATTTAATAATCTGTATACCTTCACACTCAGTTTTAATGATCTTTTATCTGTACATGCCTCCACAATCCATTTTATTATATGTATGCCTTCAAAATCAATTTAATTACCCGTATGACTTCAAAATCAGTGTAATCGGTATACCTCCACAATCAAGTTTAATCAGTTTTCTATCTTTGCTGCCACTATCCATTCTATCATTTGACATAACAATACTATACAGTGATCTCAAGAGGACTCTTTCAATACTGATTGTATTAACAAAGCAGAACATGCTGAAATAAAATCACTGCACTGGTGATGGTAATCTAATGATTCAAATGATACATGTGTTTTATTATCTGTATGCCTTGTAATTTCATGTTGTATTTGTATGTATGTATTTTGGTACCTGCACTACATGTATATCTCCACAATCGATTGTAGTCCCATTGATTCATATGGTACAGGTAATTCCATGGTTAAAATGGTTGATATAGTTTATTATTAGTATGACTTCACAATCAATCATAATTTCACACTGTACTTCATGTAATTAATCTATTCATACGGTACATGTAAGTTCATGGATTCTTATGATACATGTTTAACCTTGTCCAAATATCTGTATGCCTTGTAATTTCATGTTGCATTTCCATTCTACATGGACTGTGTATACTGACTGGTAGAAAACCAGTCCATTCTACATAGTCTGTGTATATTGACTGGTGGATCAAAGTGCCTTTTTTCACTAAGAAACATAGTTCTCATCAGCTATCCTGCATGATAAATACTGTTCATGCAATTCATTTCCTTATAATCTTAACCATGAGAACATAGTGTATAGTATAGTATAACAGAGGATAACATATGGGTACATCCCTCATCAGTAACTTTAGAACTTATTTCCACAGTATATCTCCATAAGGTAAAAACAGTAGTTAAACTTGAATGTCACTATATTGTATATATCATAAGGAAACTGCATGTCTCTTCTTGTTTTCCTGTAACTCTTCATGTATCTGACTACACGATGGAACATTTCAGTTGTTCTTTTTGGAATGTGCAAGGTCTGAATGAGGACCTTATATCTGACAGTGATTTTCGAAATTCGCTAGCAAAGTTTAGTTTTATTGGTCTTACTGAAACTTGGCAACCCCCAAGTTACCTTGTAAATATGTCTGGTTACACTTTTCATAACTTCAATGAACCCTCTTTGTCGGGTCGTGGACCCAGAGGTGGAATTGGGTTTTTGTACAGATCTCATCTTAAAGTTGACATTGTATTATCTTCAGATATTATGGTATGGGTAAAAATTAACAAGGATTGTATTCATCTTGACAAAGACCTTTATATAGGCATTGTTTATTTTAGACCTGATAATTCTCCTTATTGGAAAGGTCACCCTGGACTTGATCCATTTGAGGACCTTGATAATTTGCTTTGTCAGTTTGGACCCCTTGGTCATATAATGCTAGGGGGGGATTTTAACGCTAGAACGGGTGACAAACAGGAAATCATTACCTCGGAGGGAGCCCTGTATTTGCCAGACATACCAGAGGACGCATTCAATTTTGTACAAATGTCCCGTAAAAACCAAGACAGTACTGTAAATACATTCGGACGCAAAATCACAGATCTTATGTCTAGAAACAAACTCGTAACATTAAATGGTAGGGTACCAGGGGACTATATTGGTAAATTTACATGTCACAACTACAATGGGAAAAGTACAGTTGACTATATTATAGTTTCTGAATCATTTTTCTCCTATGTAAAATATTTCCACATTCACCCACTGACACATTACTCGGATCATTGTCAGCTCTTTTGCTATTCCCACTTAAAAATTACTCCAGTAGCTCAGCCTATATCTAATAATAATATAATATATAAACCCATTAAATTCAAGCGGAAATGGAGTGTGCAGAATTCTAGCACAACTGTCCAACAGGAACTTCAAAATCCCCAAATTAGACAACAACTTAACAGTTTTATAATGACCCCATACCCCAGTAACGAAGATGGAGTTAATCAAAGTTTAGGAGATTTCACTGCCATTTTACATCATTTAAACTGCAAAGCCACAGTTAACGTTAGAATAAATAAGTCGACGAAGAAAAATCAATGGCATGATCGTGAATGTAAGATGGCAAAAGCGATGACTAAAACTAGTTATAAGCAATATAATAATAACCAAACGGATGAAGCCAGGATAACTTATCATAATGTGAAAAAGAAATACAAGAGAATGGTGCGCAGGAAAAAAATGGAATACTATAGCAATCTCATAGGGAAGTTGAAAAATGCCAAGGAATCGGATGCTAAGTACTACTGGAAATTAATTAAAAAACTGGGAATTTCTTGTAAAAGAGAACAGAATATCCCAGTAGATAAACATGTCATGGCTGATCACTTTGTGAATCTGGTGGGTCTTTCTACTCCTGAAAAGAATCCCGTCCAACTCTTAAATGACTCTGAGAAGAGCAGTAATATCCTAGATAACTCAATCACGGCTGAAGAAATTCTAGACGCACTTGCTGGACTGAAAAATAACAAGAGTCCAGGTGAGGACGAAGTTTTTAGCGAACTCCTAAAAAGCGTAGTTCCTTCGATAATTGACCATGTCGGTAGACTTTTTAATATCATATTTGATAGTGGATCTTTTCCTGATGAATGGAGGGCTTCCTCTTTAATTCCTATTTATAAAAAAGGCGACCGTTCTGATCCCAATAACTACAGGGGAGTCGCAGTTGGTAGTGCACTAGGTAAGCTTTTCTGCAAAATAATTAACAATCGCATTGTGAACCATCTTGAAACTACTGAACAAATTAGCCCGAACCAAGTAGGCTTTAGGAAAGGCTTCCGCTCTACCGATCATATATTCACCTTACGAACCATTATTGATAAGTATACATTTCGACGAAAAGGCTTGTATGCATGCTTCATAGATTTACATAAAGCATTCGACTCTGTCGACAGAAATATTTTGTACGAGAAGCTTGCTGACAAGGACATAAGAGGCAAGACGCTTAAAATAGTGTCATCCTTATACAGTAATATATCATATAGGGTTAGAATGAACGAGGAAATCTCCTCTAACTTTCAAAGTGACCTGGGAGTTCGTCAGGGATGTAGCCTTTCCCCAACATTATTTAATATATTTATCGATGACGTAAAAGACCGATTTGACAATAGTTGTTTTCCCGTTGACTTAAACAAACAAAAAATATCGCACCTGTTATTTGCAGACGATCTGGTGTTACTCTCTGAGTCCCCGGTCGGTTTACAAGTTGGTCTTGATAAGCTTGAACAATATTGTTCAGAAAACCACTTGGCCGTAAATCTGGATAAATCAAAAGTTGTCGTGTTCAAAAAAGGCCCACCAGCCCCCATTATTAAGTGGAACCTAGGCAACTCTGAAATCGCTCAAGTAGATCGATATCAATATTTAGGGATTTTGTTCTCTAGAACGGGACACTTCAGACTGATTGCTGAACAAATTAGTAGTAAAGGTATTCGGGCATCTTATGGTTTACTTAACAATATAGAAGGAAAAGATGTCCCTATGAATATAGGTTGCCATCTCTATCAGTCCCTAATTAAACCTATTTTGTTGTATGGTTCTGAAGTTTGGGGGGTGGATTTTCTCATGTATAAAAATTTCGATACTATATCATTTGAGAAAGCTCAGCTGAGATTCCACAAACGGCTTCTACAGGTACATAGATCCACCCACAACTGGGGTGTGAGGGGTGAATTAGGCATATACCCATTACAATACGATGTTGTAGTCCGATCAGTTAAATTCTATCATTATATTGCAGACTTCCCGGATAGATTATCCTTTCATGCTCTACAAGAGCAAAAACAACTCTGTGATATGAAAATTGGCTGGTTGTATAAGCTGAAGAGTTATCTGTGCAATAAGCTTCATGTGGATATTGATAACACACAGTGTTCCCACATCACATCTTCTCTCGGTGTGTTCTTCCAGAACCAATTTCAAGTCTCTCTCCAGGATAATCTTTCTCAAGATGGGTCTAATAAAATGAGATCATATCGGCTATTTAAACAAGATATTAAATTTGAATCCTATTTGACTTTATGTAAAAATTCAGCTGCCAGAAAGTCCTTCACCAAGCTTAGGCTTAGTAACCACAAACTTAAAATTGAGGTTGGAAGACACACAAGACCTAAGACACCTGTTGAACAACGTGTGTGTACCACTTGCAATACGGTCGAGGATGAATTTCATTTTGTGTTGACATGTGATAAGTATATGATAGATAGAGGAATACTGTTCGCACAAATTGTAAACTATTACCCTCATTTCGTCCATTTGACGGATGCTGATAAATTTATCTTTATTATGTCCTTAGATGATATACACTTAACGAATGCCATATGCAATACGATGCATTCGTGGTTCACAAAAGGCTCCTTACAGTGAATCTCTGTACCCATTACCTACATGTGTTAATGCATGATGTTGTTTTATATTGATTGTTCGAAGCTGATGCTGTTTCTTTCGTGTTCTTTTTGTACCCTACCCTGTTTAGGGTGTTCAGTACAATAAAATTTGAATTGAATTGAATTGAATTGAATTGATTGAGATCGCCCGGGGCTGGCAGCACGTGTTGAGGTCAACATGCTGTAAATGGCAGTGCTGACCTATTTCCATCTGGGCATGCGTAATTGTCTGGCCAGTGAAAACGAAACCACTCCGACACAAACAATTTAACCAGGTCATAAGCAATTCATGATTTATCAAACAACCACGGCCGTGTAAATTAGCCTGCCAGTCGACAATAGGAGAAAGAGAAAGTGCACGGTATACGCGCAAATATAACTGTCGCCACTTATTTTATTTCCAGTTTGTGCAGACAGACACTGCCGACTTATGAAAATAAGCTAGCAGATAAAATTCGCCCCACGTGAACGGTGACCGTTCGCGTAAAATACGATTTGCGTAACCTTCACGTAACCTGAACGAGCGTTCGCGTCAAAAAATAAGGCCTCTCACAGTATTCATTCTTCGACTCTTCAGATGACTATTTCTCACACAGGAGACCGTCAATGTATTGTTTGGGAAATAGTTTCAAAATAAAGTTATTGAGATGGACAACACAATTATTTTAAGTGTTTTAACTGTGCTGTTTGTGGAAATATAGTGGGTTCAGAAGCCATTCAAAATTATGTAACCATGCATGGACTCATTGCGTTGAATAATAGGCCCATGGGCGCCACCGCTGGTCTTTGTTGTATTGGAGCACTGCATCCCCTCTATTGTTGTGACTTGAGTGTGTGAGGTGGGGGACTACAGGCTACTTGGGTTTTTGTGGGCTCTCTAAAGGATACTTTCCTGTCGAGATTGGATGGAATGTTATCGCAGTACTTTACTGTAAAGTATTTAGCCCCCTATTATTATGTGTTTCTGTGAAGAAGGGGAGGGGGGATCTGTTGTGTTACGTAATTTTGAATGGTTAAAAAATAGGCTCTTCTATCACACATGTCTGGGCTTGTTCGCCCATAGGTCTACAGTTCGTCTGTACGGCCCTCCGTGAAAAAAGGATCGTTTAGACTCTCGAAATTACCTTTAATGTGGAAGACAACATTGTCGGTTAAAAACAACCACAATCTTCTATGATGATGCCCAGGCCTCTACGGACGTCCACTTCCAGCGAATCATTTGTTTTCGGACAACAGCGACAATAGTTAGTTCTGTTCAATCTTGAACGTCTCTCGACTGGGCTTACTCCCAGTCGAGCGACGTTCAAGGTTGAACTGTACAGCGACAACAGCCTCGCAATTAATTGTTGTTGTTGTTACCGGAAACAACTGAAAACACGCTTTGCATTATGGGATAAGAAATACAAAACTGCGGCTTTCAAAAGGAAACCATATATTGGTCCAAATGTTTGCCGCGTCTGATGTACCATTTTATATCGGTACATCGTTGGCACCCATACATCTATCTCGACATTGGCGGTGAACAATATGTTTACCAATTTATACTGGACCATGTTGGTACCAATGTCGGACCATCATGGTTACAGCTTGGGGAAAACGCGTGTGTACTGATGATAAATGCATGTTTCAGGTCGATACGTTTTGTTACATTTGCGTTTTAATTTGCAGGTACTTTCTTCTCTATTCTCCGCTAGTCTGCATAGAATATATACATTTCGGCCATTTATGATATAAAAGTATTGAAGAGCGTTACTATTGTAATACATTTGTTACATAATTGCCACAATATTAATGCCAACTATATCGATGTCGCTAACATTAATTTTACAATGTATATATGCTAATATATGTTTTGATACTTTCTGCTTCTTTGTATTTGAACGCACCTGTTAGGTATACAAGATTATTTGTATCAATTATTGTATACTCATGATGGAAAGCGTTACAATTGTAACTTTAAATTGATAACAGATCTGCTACTCAATTAATAAAATGATAACATATTTGTTACTCAATTGTTACAATATTGCCAGTCGATGTCAACTAGTACAAGATAGGACTAACGTACTTTGGTATACAAATATAGAACGAACATGGACGATATAATATTCGGCTATTATGTTACAGAAAATTAAGAAATTTCTTTCTCAAACTCATTTCGTATTCCCATAACAGCTTGATGTTATGATAATTTCCATATTTATATTTACTAATGACCATTTTTGCTATCAGAATAATGTGATTAACCTCGTCAACCTGTAGAGTGCTAAGTGCACCATAATCAAGTTCTCTTATACCAAATAAAATTATAGTTGGATTGAGCTTAATTCTAATTTGGAGACGTGCCGCTATAGTATTTTCCACCTCTAACCAGAGGTCCTTGACTTGTTTACAATGTACAAAGAAATGTTCAATAAAATCCAGTAAATACCTTTTCTTTCAGGCAAAGCAGAGAACATATAATTATTCTTCCAAACCTTAGGTATAGCGACTTTCAAAGCGTTGTATTTGAAAATTCTTATAGGAGATGGTCCCACTTTACTAACGATTTGGTCCAAACTACACATTTTATTGTTGTCAAAAACATCTTTCATTCTAGTTGTACCTTGTTTAACTCAGTCCTTGAAGTATAACGGTTTGTTATCATATAGTATAAATTTATTATCAAAAAGCAACTGATCTGAAATTTGTTCTTTTCCTATTTCCTTCGCGTCCAGATTATTACACCCAGAACTATTTAACCATATACCTAGAGCATGTTTCCAAAAGGACGATTTTATCAATTCAAATCCAACAAAATGTTTACACTTAACCGAAATACTAAATACAGAACAACCTTTTCCAAATTTATTGAAAAAGTACAATGGAATGTTTTTCCAAAGATCGTACCCTGGACTGCAAATCTTAGCAACCCTTTGCAAAATAAAAGATTTTTGGATGTCCATATCTATCATTTTCAATCCTCCCTGGTGATGGTCACCAGTCAGGACACTTCTTTTCACCATTTCAGAAGCTTTTTTATTGTTAAACTTCTTCTTCCATATGAATCTATAAAAAATTCGATTGAGTTCTTTCAATACCTTATCTGGAATTGTAATGGAGTCCATCAGATATACAAATTGAGACAAGAGAAAAGTGTTGACCACCTGTATCTTTCCAATAATAGACAAATCCCGTTTGCTCCATTGTTTAATTATCCTTTTTACATTTTCCATACGACTGAGCCAGTTGCCTTCAATCTCAGCTGCTTTCGTTAAAGTACTGAATATAACTCCAAGAATTTTGATGTTTTTGTCCCATTTGATGTCGCTCAGTTGTTCGGTTAAAACATATTTTAGCTAATTTGATAGAATCCCGTAATAAATATTCGATTGTGCATGTCCGAATCGAAATAAAGACCTCGGAAGTCGGTTTCAAATTTCCGAGATAAACACCAGTTGGCACGAGTCCAGCAGTTTAGACTCTCGGCGGCCTCGGGTCTAAACTGCTGGACTCGTGCCAACTGGTGTTTATCTGGGAAATTTGAAACCTCTTCCTCGGTCTTTATTTCTTAATTCGAACATACCTTCAGTCCGTCTCAATGTTATAGCATTGTACCCAAAGTGGTGTTGAATTAAGAAATAAAGACCGCGGAAGAGGTTTCAAATTTCCCAGATAAACCCCAGTTGGCACGAGTCTAGCAGTTTAGACCCGATTTCCGAGGTCTTTGTTTCGATTCGGACATGCAAAATCAAATATTTATCATGAAAGTATATTAAATTAGCTAAAATATGTTAGTGCATGCCTTCCACATTGATCAAAACAATCCTTGAATGAGGCGTCACATCCTAGACTGGACGAGTCTCTATTTCATATGTACTATTTATCAATAATACCTAAATGACGTTTAATAAAAAAAAAAAAAAATAAATAAATAAAATAAAATACGAAAGAAAATAAAATAAAATAAAATGTGAGGAAAAACTGAAATAGAGACTGGACGATTTGATGAGTTTCGTGGTGTTTCAAGCATTCCTTTAGGGAGAGTTACTTCCCTTTCTTACCCCTAAAATATGCGTTTTCTTACGGCACAGCGGGAAGTCAGAAAACAAAGTTTCAGAGCCACGCCAATCAATTCCAGTGGGCGGAGTTTGACCCAGAGAGAGAAAGGGTGGGTTTTGATTGGCTCATGTGGCAAGCACATGGCGCAAGGATGTGAGAGAAGCGACGTGGCTTCATTCTAGGCGCGCAGCGCAGAGAGTACAGTGCCTCAGCGCTTTTGTGCGAGATTTTTTCTAAATTTGAGAATTTTTTTCGAAACACAGGCAACGGTTTTTTTTTTAAATTTCGGCATGGCGACCCCACCACAAACTATAGAGGAGGCGATTTAAGGAGAATAACGCAAAATTACTGGAAACTATCGGGGATGTAGTGAAAACTACAGTGGGCAGCCTAAAACGCGAGCTGGAAGGATCGGCGGCCACTCAGATGTCGAAAATTAAGAAGTTGAAATACGGCGATTTAAACGCAAGGCGAACGAAGATCAGTTTCGGCATAATCAGCAGGTCCTTGAATTTATGGAAGATGCAAAAGTTGCTACAACTACTGATAACAAACCCAAGGCTGAAGAGGTGTTAAACTGAGGTATTGACTTTATTAACTCTCGTCAAAAACTGGTTTCGTTGGCGGATAAGTCCGCTTCAGGGTGGCGTACCGCCATGGAATACAAAAGGAACAGGCCCGTAGCTAAGGGGGGGGGGGGGGTTCTGGGTTCGGACGAACCCCTCTTTCAGAAATATTACATATTTTTCTCATATAAATGCCCTTTTCAAACTGAAACGAACGCCCTATTTGCCCTTCTTTCCATACAGCGAGCCCCCTGATGTGCCCTTTTGGAGTGAAGGCGAACCACCCCTCAGTAAATCCTGGCTACGGCCCTGAGGAATGATCTTGTGGAAGACGATGAAGACGAGAAGCGGATGTGGAGAGCTGAAGCCAGGGCGGCCAAGCGTCCCAACGTAAGGGGTAGAGGGAAACCATTTAGAGTTTACAGCAATCGGTCTGCTAGTTTGGGTGCTTCAGCAATACAGCAAGATGATTGAAGACCTGCAAGGGAGAGACGGCCTGGATCTTGCTGTTCATGCGGGGCATTTGGACATTGGAAAGCTGAGTGCACAGCGAAAGCCATGGGTCAATCTGGGCAGCAGTTAAAGGTCAACCCAAACGCTCTGAGGTCAAAAATATAAAAAAATAGTCCTTTCGATTCTGAAAATAATGATATTTTTTTCATAATTTTGTGCAGTCTGATTGGCGAGATATTGCCGTTTGAAAGGTGAAAATCGCTCTCCTGTCAATTCCAGCTGTGACGTCACGGAGGGAAGCCGTCTTGTATTCTCTATGTTAAAGTCGTATACCACGGTCGTAAGTAGCTGCTGATTTCTGGAGATTTTCGGAGTATCGGGGCATCATTTGTTAAATATGCCGCGACGTTGTGTAGTGGGAGGTTGCAGTTTTACTACAGATGACGGTGTTGGTATTCATTTGTGGCCTAAAGACGAGAAAATCGCTGCAAATTGGACGAAATTTGTACGCAACACGAGAGTGTGGAAAGAGGGCCCGAGCCAGTACTCGTATAATTTTCTCGTCACATTTTGACAGAAATTAGACATCATTCGAGGACATCTACAGCGTAGCAGTTGAATTCGGGTACAAACCAAAACTAAAGAGAACAGCTATTCCAACTATCAAACCTAAGAACAATCAGAATGTGACGGCAAAGAAATCGGACAAGGAGAATCTATCACGGACATCGGCTGAACGAACCTAGTAGCCTGCAAGCGAGGCCTCGGGCAGGGAGACGGCTGTACATGCCCTGCTCGCTCTCGCGTGGCATTTGTTGCTTGAGCACCTACAGGTTAGACTGCATGAGTCTCTATTTCATATATACTATTTAATAATAATAAAATGATCTTTCATAAATATATATACGTTTGATAAGTAAATAAATAAAAAAAAAAACACCAATTGGAGTGAATGGCTGTAAATACAGAGGTGATAATAATACTTTCATAATCCCTTGACATTTGAGATTGTGGGAATATCATTCGATTTCAATTTAATTGAGGTAATTTGTCGAAAATTGAACAAATGTGAATGCCGATCCACTCACCACGGCTTACTTTTCGCCATGAATGTCCAAAGTATTTTTATCAAACTATATAATTCTGAAATTGGTATTTCATGGGGATTATGGGAAAACAAACAGAATTCAAATCGGACGTATATCAGTAGAGTTATCAACAGTTTACTGTCCATACTGCCGAATCCCGGAGTTTATCCCTTCGAAAAGGCTGCCTCGGTCAGTAACAACAATAACAACACAGATGTGCTCGTTCTTTATATCACAGAATCGTTCTACATTCAATACAGTTTGAAATATATGGACGTTTGGTCTTATAGATGACGATAATAAGGTTTCCAGTCAAGTTGCATACCAATCTGTATTCAACAAACGACCTCTCCGAATCCTGTCGTCGTCGAGTTCCACGTTGTCAGAGTGGTTGTCACTGTCAGAATCGGAGCCGTACGGCTCAAATTGATAGGGCTGAATTCCGCCGTTGGTCTGCAAACAACTGTTAATTTGCCCGTCATCATCCTCCTCTATGTCTATTTCATCTTCTTGGCGAAAAATATTTCCATCTAAGCAGCTGATATCGCTCGAATCGACATCTGAACCGGAGCTCTGACTGCACTCGCTTTCCATGTTATCCGCAGTTTTTTCTCGGGCAACTTCCCTGCGTGACGTCATCAACCCAGCTGTTAAAGTGTGAAAAAGCCCACTTTGCTCCCATATTACGTGTGTTTCTGATCAGATTAGAATTTTTTCAATATTTTTTTCATACAAAGTGAAGTATGAACTATGATTTTTAAGGATTCTTAGACCAAAAAAATTCCGTTTGGGTTGACCTTTAAGTAAAATTTTTATTGATGGTTATGTTAAAATTGATCAGAATTTTGACATGTCGTTTGGTACGGGTAAACTAGAAGCCCCAGATCCAGGGGTGTCCCAAAATGGAAACATTGCTTTAGGTTTGAATCAAGATCATCACGAAGAAAAATGCACTCAAGTTCACATAGGTCAGATTCTACCCACGTTTTCAGGTTCAAGCGCGGGAACACCTCCTTGCATTTCATATAAGTATACTAAATCTATAGCCACCAAAATATTTAATTACTCCAATGCTGTCAAGGAGTTTGACTGGAACTTATACACGTCAGGAGGCTATAGTTGTGATTGTGAATTGTCGAACTTTATCTATACACCATGCAAACATATTGTGACTGGTGACCTTGATGTGGTGAGTGATAAGGATCTGAAATTACTCCTGATGAAAGGACCTAAATATAGAGAGCCAAGAAGAATAAATCTGAAGGCGGACCAGAAGATAGTCCTGTCTGCATTAGAACAGTACGTTATTGATTGGTCTAAGCGAGAAAAAGTTGAACCTACAGTACTCGCTGATTGGCTGGACCTCACCAAGAGCAAGGTCGTTGAAACAATCCGCCATATTGACAGAAGTTCTCTTCCCCTAGCAAAACAAGTACTGAGAAACCGCAATTCGCAAGAAGTTCTAGCAAATCTCCAGAGTAAATTCGTCATTGTCCCAGCAGACAAAGCTCCGAATAATATAATATTCATATGTAAATATTACTATTACCAGGTGCTGGTTAAAGAATTGAGTGTAGACATATCTTCATCAAATACGTCTACTTACTCCCAAACTGCATTTACTCTGGAAGATTTATTTAACAATCACAAAAAGTTTCTCAAGGAAAGAGGTATTTGTCTTCCAACCAATCATAACGACATACCAAAACTATACTGGACTCCCAAAATGCATAAATCACCATACAAAGCTAGATTCATAGCTGGTTCTAGAAGCTGCACCACCAAGCTTCTTTCAACCCTAATGACGAGGGCCCTTCAGGAGGTAAAAGCATTTTGGGAAAGGTATTGCGCCACTATTTTCAAGAATTCTGGCGTTGAATGTATGTGGATATTGAAAAACTCAAAATGTCTTACGGAAGAACTTGATGCTAAAGGTCACATACCGTACAGACATGTATCCACATGGGATTTCTCGGCTCTCTATACTACAATCCCTCATCAGGACCTTTTTGACCGTCTAAGTTCATTAATAGTATCTGTGTTCAAGAAAACTGATCGTAGATATATTAATGTCATAAGCCATAAAGCATTCTTCAGCTCTACTACATACAAGAGGTATCATTCATGAGATGTTTCTTTGTTTATAGAGTTGCTTGAATTTCTCATTAAAAATATCTATGTGAAATTTGGCAACAATATATCAGCAGCATATAGGTATTCCAATGGGTACTAATTGTGCACCCCTGTTGGCCGACCTGTATCTGTTCTCTTATGAATATGACTATATGCAGGCACTTTCAAAAACCGATCCATTCAAAGCCCGTTCCTTCTCATTCACCAAACGCTGTATAGACGATCTTCTCGCTGTGGATAATCGCTATATAAATGACGCAGTGAAGGATATATCCACCTTCACTGGATTTGAAGGAAACTACAGATAGCCCTACAGGCACATCTTATTTAGATCTCTATCTCTATAAAAATGAAGCGGGCATTCTCTCTCGTCGACTTTATGACAAAAGAGATGATTACAATTTCGACATCGTAAACTATCCCTTTCTGGATAGTAATATTCCAGTTGGACCTGCATATGGCGTATACATATCTCGCTTAGTAGCATTTGCTAGATCCTGTGTTAAATGTGATGATTTAATCAACGTCACAAAACATTGTTGCAGAAACTTATAAAACAGGGCTATTCCACCAAGCGCCTCCACTCAAAGTTTCTCAAATTTGGCGATACATATCGCATGCTGATAGCAAAATACGAACCTAGCGTGCAAGATCTATGGGGCTGCGTTTCGTAACATGTGTCTGATTCCGCTTGGCCCGGGGCTGGGGGCCGTGTGGGCCCATGTACTTCAACATCCTCATGGTGCTCGTGTGAACAGTCACAATCAAAGCGTGACTGAGGTGCATCGTTTTTAGATGACGACTCTATAACGAATGATGTGGATTGGGAGTACTGATCGGCGATGCGGATTTGATATTTTGGAGCATCATGATGTCTTGCCGGCATCATTGAAAACTGTTGACCGCTTCTCTCTTGCAGGAAACAAGCCTATGTTTATGTATACCTTTGTCTTTTTGAATTTGGTGCTAATACTGTTATATGGAAATGGAATAGGTCTTTGGATTATGGACACGGATATTCTTTAATGGACGACGGCTGGATTATGAATGACGGACTAGACGCTTGTAATTCCATTTGGAAACAATGTGTGAGTTGATGAAACGTATGGAAACAATGTATCTGTAGAAGATTCATTATACCGAAACATTGTATCTACTGGGGAACTAACAGACAACTTAATAGTATCTTTTGAGGAAGGCGAAGGGAATGTAAACAAACAAAATTCGAATGTAATGGGTTTGAAGGGTTTATAAGGAGACAGAATCCCACGAATTCACGGTATGCATTTCAGAAAGTTTAGGAAGGTATGACGGGGACGATTTGGAAGATGTAGTCAGGGGCGTCGTTAGGGGGGGGGGTCGTCCGGTGCGAACGACCCCCCCTTGGACGCGCCAAAAAAAAAAACAGAAGAAAAAGCAAAAGAAAAAACAAACAAAAAACAAAAAACAAAAACAGAGAAAACAAAAACAAAATAAAAAAAGCATAAAAACATAAAATAAAAAAAAAACATCAAAATTACAGATAGAGTGCCAAGACGTGTAGTGGTGTGTAAAAGGCCCGTTTTGTTTGTGTCAAACCAGGAAGTCAAATGGAGTGCGGCATATTCTTCAATATCGATGCGGGTTTATGCGAAACAAATGTGAAAATAGAACCATAAATCTATATACATTGTGTTCAGATTTGTTTCCGGGAAAACGGGTAAAACGCATCTCCGGCAACCGGAGACCCTGGAGCTTCCGGGGCCTAGGCGGCCCCTGGACCCTCGCCTGTCAGGCTGTGACGATTGCTCATTTTAGCTTTGTGTAAATGAATCGCTATCATATTGGTTCTAATGTTCCATCATGTAAAGGTCATCGTTTTTTTATGTATTCCTTTTATGTGATAAATATAACTAAACAGTAAAATGGATTCAGGCATGAAGTATGATTTTTTCAATATCGATGAGTGCTTATAAATGCGAAACATACGTGAAAAAAGAACCATAAATCTGCATACATTACGTTCGAATTTATTTCTGGGAAAAGTCTTAGAACGCGTCTCTGGAGATCTGGAACTTCGGAGCTTCCGTGGCCTAAACGGCTCGTGGACCCTCGCCTGTTGGGCTGTGAGGATTTCCTTGTTTTATCTTTGTGTGAATGAATCGTATCTGTAGGCATATTGGTTTCCCTCCCAAGAACTATAAGTCATCGTTTTGTATGTTTTAAATATAACTAGAACGTCAAATGGATGAAGGCATGAGGTGCGATGTTTTCAATATCGATGCATGCTTACAATTGCGAGAAAAAAAATCGTGAAAATAGAATCATAAATGTGCATGCAGTATGATCAGTTTTATTTCCGGAAAAACGTTCAGAACGCATCTCCGGCTATCTAGGACCCCGGAGCTTCCGGGGCCTAGTCGGCCCCTGGACCCCCGCCTCTTGGGCTGTGATAGTGGTCCCCAACTTTCAATTACGTTCCGACGCCACTGGGTTAGCCTACGAGGTATATAGGCCCAAAGCGTTATTATTGTGTTTTCAAGATGACAAGAGAATAAAATATAATACTGATATTTGGCAAATGACGTGTTAGTTTAATTGTTGGAAATCACTCAGAATGCATCTCAGACCATCTAAGGTCTCCGAGTATAATATAACCCTAAATCTGCATACATTATGTTCAGATTTAATTCCGGGAAAACGCTTAGAACGCATCTCCGGCGATCTAGGAGCCCCGGAGCTTCCGGGGCCTGGGCGGCACCTGGACCATCGCCTAAAGTGCTATGATAATCGACCCCCATTTGAAAAATCCTAGCGACGCCCATGTACAGTAGTTTCTTCTCTTCTGACAATCATTCACAACAGATTCCTCACCATACATGTATGCAATTACCTATACAAACATCAAGTGTACACTAATAACACAAGGATACTTCAACACACTATAAGATGTTAGGCTCTTTCCTGTGCAGTCCAAATATTTTATTTAGACAGTTGAATAACAGCTCAAACTGTCTTTCCATGCTTTACATCTGTCCGAGCTTTCCTATGAACAGAGAAAACTACCAGCTAATTTTTCTGAACTACTGTTTCCAAATCGAAGGCCAGATGATTCAAGTGTTCTTTACACTTTCTTCAAGCTACCTATCTTTTAGCTACAATATCCTTCTGCTTTTTGATGTCTGTCTCCATTTCCTTGACAACCACTTGCCAGAAGGTGTGTGTTCAGAATTCATAGTCACATTGCATGCAGTTATGAAAGAATTAGTCCTGGTAACAGTTCAAGCTATGCTAGTTAAGCCCTTAATGAGGCTGAAATGAAAATTTGATTCCTTTTTCACCACATCCAATCCGAATAATGTTAACGTTCCCCCGGTAAGTGAAATAACAGGTTGTTACCTAACACTATTAGTGGTACTTTAGGATGCGCTGGTGTGACATTGTTTATGTTGTTTTAACAAGGTGTCACTGTTGAAGAAGTTTAAATTACTTGAAAATAACAATTGACAGCAAGTTAAAACTTTACACACAGGTCATTCCTTTTTCCATACAAAGCTTTTTCCCTTTCATTTTAGCTTTGCTATCTGTTGCTATACGTCGGCCATCTTGGGCGCGAAGATGTCTTTAGCCACTCTCCGTACAAGGCTATTTCGAAAAATGACTGCGCGGGGAGCAACCTAAACTAACGAGAATTCCTGAAGTGTTTCACTTATTATTCTTGAATTAGGCAGCGCTATTGGGCCTAATTCACCGCAGCCCAGCTAAACATGATTTGCAAACTGCGGTACGGCGCCATATGTCTAAACGAGCCCACAAGTAGTTATTGAAATGTAGTTCGCCTTGTATAAGACCCAACGGATTATCTTTTTCACAAAAAAAAACGAAAAAAACCCGAAAAAAACCCGAACATCGCTTTAAATCGAAACAAAACATCATACACATCTATAGTAGGGTGAAATCAAATACCATTATATCGATTATATCTGATAAAGAATATTGATCTGGTAAACGTAGGCCTACGTTTGTGAAATAATATTTTGGTTCTAGGTTATATGCATAAGTTAAATCTAGCAGTGATTAATAGAACAGACATATGATATTTATCCTGATTGAAGTTTGATATAGTCCATGTTACCCTGCTGCGATAAACTACTGAATATTTCAATGAAAACTATGCTTAAAAATTTGACATTGTATTTGGAGCACCATATCTCAATAATGACCAGGTTTTTTTAAAAATAAAATTTCGGTTCGGCAACATTTAAGATCCACAAAGAATGCGGAATTTTGTCGTTACTTTCAAATAACCATTTTTTATGAAAAAGTATTGAGACCCGAGAAACCGACACAAACACAAATGATGAAGTCCAGTGGCCCATTTTATTACAATGCTCAGCACCCGAAGCTACACCGGAACTAGCACAAGGATCAAAACCCTAC
>JAVTVY010053529.1:0-26322 GCA_036873755.1 Hanleya hanleyi
GATTACAAGTTAAAAAAATAAAAAGATGGAATAAACTAATAGGTTTTCTGTCTACTTATTCTCTAAATTATATACTGTCTGAAATGTGAATTAATTTTGCTGAACACATGAGGTATTAAATATTAGATAAAAACATGGTTGTACATTTGACTGTTTCGTCATCATCATCTATCGATCTGTCTTTCGTCAGAAATATTCCAGAATACATTTACATCTGAAACAGATTGAACCAATTTTTTATTTTTTTATTTTTCATGAGAGTCGTGAACTCACTGTTACAAAGGCATAATATTATATATTGAGGTTGTGTTGGCTGAATATATTATGAAGCGGGAACCGTGTACAAGCGAAAGTTTGGCCCACGTGCCATGCTGTCCAAGTATTGATCACGTGATGTTATTGCAACTCCGTATGGCGGGAAAATGTACACCAACACGTGGCATGTTGAAACTTTCATTCTTCCATGTCTACAGACCCCACCTAATTCTATGAAAGTATTTTCATACATTTGTTAATAAAGGATCGAAGGGATACAGTGAATTGTTAGAATGGGCAAGTGATTTATGTCTTTCGTTTAGCCGCTATTCATGGCGGGATGAGCTCGTTCCAGCTATCGTATATCGTCTCAGACGAGTTGGCCGTGATATGGGTCTCAGACGAGTTGGCCCTGATATGGGTATTCAGATAGTGTCGGGCGCTTGCTTAATTTGCTGTTCGTTTCATTGACATAAACAGTTTGAAAAGCCCTTCCACAATATTTCGCTATGAAGAGCAATCAAGAAATTATTAGGTTTGATTCTCAATCTGAAAATGACGTAATCTGCGTTTCTTCATTAGATCGTTATATATTTTCACGTAAACATCATTGGCGTCACTGGGATAGTTGTGCCTAGTCTTCTCGGCCGTGAAAAAAAATCTGCAAGAGTTCAAGCATGTCCTGAAGAGAAAATAAAGAAAATATCAGAATGTCTAAGTGACAGAATGTGCCCTTGTCCCGTATGTACTAATACAAAGATATACGCGAATTTTTAAATTGGCCGGGCGTCCGATGAAACTAATCTCTTCATTGTCAGCCGATCATTGCAGTCAATTATTCGAACCTAATTTAATGGTTAAAGAGCAGAAAGAATGCTTTATTTATCCTTTGATCAATTGTGAATTATTGCCTGACAAATCTAAATGCACAACAAATATTTCCGGGTTTTGCTTCGGGGTTTCCCCTCGACCACACGTGTTCGTACCACTGAACTTCGCCGAAGTATATTAGGCTTCATTCTACACACAAAGTATAGTGAATGTCTCGTGGTTGTCGACCTTATATCATTTAAGAGTGCTGTCTGGGGTAAATATCACCAAATTAAAGAAACACCACAGTCGACGTATTGTGACCTTTCATTGTCGAACGGTATGGGCATTTAATATGGGGACTCTAATTTACGAAAACGTCCGTTTTTCTGAACTGACCTGCACAAACTATTCGGAAGTGATCAGTTTTTCACGACTGCGATATTCACTTCCGGTCACGAATACTTAGGGAACTTACCGTATATAGTAATCAGACCTATTAAAACATACTCATCTATTTCAAGTTGTTTGGTGGGCTTTAATAAATAAACCGATTTGCCAAGAATACAGTGAGAAAAACTTGAGCTCAGCATCCCCAAAACATAGTTGAATACTCCATGCTGAATTTTCCATTAACTTTTAAACCCAGGCTATTCAAATAGAGCAATTACAGGGAAACGTGAATACCGACAACTGGGTAAACTGACCAACCTCTATATATCAACATTACCCATGGTCCCAAAAAGTATTTTTAACCTTGATAAACTAGAATCCTGTCAAACCCTGACACTATAATCTAGCCCCAAGCATGGTTGGTTTATGTAGATTTCACTGTACTTTCTGCGGGATAGGTATTGGTTCTCAAGCGTACTTACTGTGTTCTTCTGACAGCTCCTGTTAACTGGGCGGCACTTGTTTCCCGTAAACCAGTATATACACCATTCATACCTCCTACTGTAGCTCCTGGAATTACATCAACAAACAGTATACATACACTGTAGCTAACTTTTTCAGATCTTCACTGAAATATAATTCAACTTTCCACCTACATGGTAGATTCTACCACTTCAACAAAAAAAAATATTGGTTTTCTGAAACATCGTCAAAATGTAATGAAAAAATTTACTTTCAGGATATGCAGCAACATCAGCAATTATAGTAGTTAGCAGTCAATTTGAAAAAAACAAAAACAATCAGAAGTTTACATTCACAGATACCTGCGAAAACTGATCCCCCAATTTGTGAGAAGGCTAACTCAAATCTTCCTCGCTTTCTGCTGGCACCTTCAGGGAATATAAACTCTGGTTCTCCACCCTACAACATAAGATTGTACATTTTTTATGGAATGATTCATATTTATACACTTATATACATAAATATTTAGACATATGTATTCATTCAAACAAATTACTTTTTTTTCAAATAAGCCTGTTGACATTGTTTCGCACTCTTCAATACTGTTGGCATAATTATTCCACAAAACAAATGCCAAACAAATTATCTGTACTGATAAACTGGTTCCTGCAGCTGAATTGGATCTGGGAACCACCAGTCTGGGAGGGCTACAGACAAAATGAGAAGAAGGGTCATTCCACACCAAATCAACTAAATATTGGACATGGTCGTCACTGAATTTTCTTGAAATCTGCCATGGAGGCTAGGCTATACGAAAACTCTTTGCATTCCAAATTTGTCATTTTGAACTGGTCATATCTCCATAACTAGGACACAAGTCGCGAAGTTTAGGTCAATTTCTGGAAAATTTGGAATTTGCACCCTCTGTGTTCTCGAGTAAGAGCTCAATAAACTGGAAATTAGATTAATCTGGCAGGATTTGGCCAGACATGCGACAAATATGTACACACTGTCTGGACTCCTCATATCTGCCCGGTCTGTCATCCCTGCCATTGTACTGAGAAAATATCTTGCAAACGTGAGAACCCATGGGGCGCCCATCTCAAAATTCTCAGGAATTGTTTGCATAGCAGGATACCCGTGACCTAAATTTCATGAATTAATTTGAGAGTATATATTTTCAACGGTCACGGTCAATGGTCAAAAATATGAAAAAGTATTCCACGACAGACGAAATATGGCAATAGTTAATAATGACTGGTTAAAAGTGGCAGGTGATGAACTTTGGGTTAAATTTTGATGACCTATACTTCACAAAATTATTCTCCTAATGTAGATATGAATAATTTGGGATCCAAGTGTTTGTAATATATCCTAACCACCTTGCCAAATTTCAAGAAAATCGGTGACGATCTCCGATGTTCGGTTGATTTGGTGTGGAATTATAACCCAGGACTGAAACTCTGGCATATGATTTTTGTCTAGTAAAATAACAGAGGGCTGAAATGAACAGAGTTCGAAAAGATGGGTAGTTTACTTTTGGTATGCCACTGTATTGTCACAACTTACAGGTGATAAGTATGCTGGATCAAAGTTGCGGTAAGGGGACATAATTGATGACCGGCTGGAAGTAACTGAAATGAAAAAAAGTTGGAACATGTGTCGATTTTTTATTTTATTTTGATCAGAACAATCAAGTTCTAAATGAATAGAGCTCAACATCATCCAGCCCATGAACTAAGCTCTCAGTCACGTCATGCCTACATGTCCAGAGAAATGTCATCCTCATAACAGGGGTCCAATACACCCCTGACAGTGACTGCAGTTGAATGTGGTCTCCGGAGCTAGATGAAACAGTCTACTGGCGAAACTGATCTTTCGATTGGTCAAGTCTCGATTTGAAAAGGGGACCTTCTAAACAGTAGAGCGATGTAAGGGGGAGAGGCTAGTGAGTGTCGAACAGCAGGTACATTGTTTTATTCGCAAACTAATCTGAAATAACAGAAAGGCTGTCATTACAATATGCACCTTTAGCATATCTAGAACAATTAATTAGAACATGGCGCTTTGATTTGCGTTCAGCGACAATGCTATACAGTCGACATGTGATCGCCTGACAAGGTTCTGTTGCTTCAATGCATTTTGCTGAGAAGCAACATGAACTTGATAATGTGATGTCTAGCACTTGTCTTTATTGCACCATGTAAACGTCCTATTTGTGTGTGTCTTGTGCGCTGTCCTCCGTGTTTTATAGGGTGGATGGAGGGTGTCTGGTTCCATGCTACTTCAAAGATTTCTTCTTTGAATAAATTAGATTAAATTGTCCGATGCAATGCACAATCTCCTAGCATGCACACACATGACAAGGTCAGAATACCCAGAGCAGAGGTCTGTTTTGCACATGCTAGTAGATTAGATTATGTATCTGTCAATTAAACTTGATTTCTTAACTTGGCATTGCCCCTCGAATCCTGAAGTTTGCACATGACCTCGACATGGAAGTATGCCATCACATGCCATTCTCATTTACAGAATAAATTTCACCGAATGTCATTTGAAGCCACGTTTCATTTTTAAAATAAGTCGCTAACTTGACTGATTAGTCGCATAAAACGAAGCGATAAGTTGCTGTGAAAATCATGGAATAATGAAGTCATAGATGCTGTTGAAAGATTCATGCAGTCCGGGGTATGTTTGGATGTCCACATTTTCTATAAATATATAAAAACTTAAGTCAAAATATATAAAAACTCAAGTTGACATAGCCCTAACCCCAATCGAGATATAGGCCTATACTGTGATTGAGGTATAATACCCCGATCAAGGTATAATACCTTGATCAAGGTATTTTCCCCAACCTGCTCAAGATCCAGGTATCAAGGTATCTTCGCAATTCACAAATTTTGGTCGCCCTTCTCTGAAGTGGGTACGAGTTCACTGGATCGAAACTCTGTAAAAAAAAAATTATTGCAACAATTTTAAGTAGACAGAAAATGCTGAGATGATAAGGAATCATAAACAAAACTGATGCCATCCATTCCCACATTTTGGTCACCAGTCTCTGAAGTGGGTACAACTTCACTTGATTGTAACTCTGTTAAAAAAAAAACATTATTGGAACAATTTTAAGTGAACAGGAAATGCTAGGGTGATAATGAATCATAAACAAAATTGATGCCGTCCGTTCATACATTTTTGTTGTCGGTCTCTGAACAATGCTGAAGTTGGGTACGAGTTTACTGGATCAGTACTTTGAAAAAAAACACGATTGAAAAAATTTTAAGTGGACAGAATGAACTACAAAATTTCAATTTTCAGGATTGCTGAAGCCTCCATCATCAGCATGCGCTAGTTCAACAAGCTGAGTGAGTGAGTGAGTGAATAGGGTTTAACGTCGCTTTCAACATTTTTTCAGCTATATCACGACGGGGAAGGGAAGGGAGGGAAGGGAAGGGGGAGGGGCAGGGGTACCTACTTGTAACAGAGCAGATCTAATGCTGCCATTTTATAGTGCTGTCCCACTGAAATATCATGCCATAGGCAGACATGACATCCCACTCAGTCACATTATACTGACACCGAGCGAACCAGTCCTTGTTCTATCCTCTTAATGCTGAGCGTAAGCGAGGGAGCAACAAGTTCCATTTTTCAAGTCTTAGGTATGACCCGGCCTGGGATCGAACCCAGTACCTACCGCTTACGAGGCCGACGCTCTAACCAATATCACAAAATTAAATGTCAGCAGGGTTCAGCTTGTTGAAGTTGAACTACAGCATGCGCTAGCATGTTCAATGATAAATATTCAGGAGTTGTTCTCACAATACCCATTCGACACTGAAGAAAGAACACCTATTATCATTTCAAATGGAAATCATAGTATGAAAATTGGATTTTAATTTGAGCATCTCATTTCTTGCATCAGTTGAGACGGATCATTTTGACAGAAGCATCGAAGCCGGCCATGTGCGCAGTAGCACAACATAGAAAATGATCAACAACAAACGTTTACCTGGGACCTGCATGCTCGGATCATTGGAGGAATATGGGGAGTAGCCGCCCCCAAATATTCCCACCGATTTCGGTTTATCCATGTCTGTGTCAACTGCCTAAATGTAGTTCTTCATAAAATGTATCTTCTCTCCACTTTTCTCGTCGAGTGATGCCAGCCCGGAAGTGACAGATGTTGAAGTAAACGCGCAGGTGCGTTGACCTTGCACCTGTTAACCTTAAAAACATTTTCCTGGCTTTCCGACAATGCAGAGATTGCATCGATTTGTAGTCGATACGGCGTACATATCGTGTCTCTGTGTTTATTTTTGCAAGAAATGACGCACACGTATTTGCTTCTGCAAGGAAATAAATGCACATTTCTATTGCCGATCTGACTTCCGGTTTATCTCGAAAGGTCGGGTCAAGGTCAAATTGCAGTAGCACATGTTTGGATTGTTTGCAGCCACGTGCGTGATCGTAAGTCTGCGTCCTGCTAAATCGCTCTGTGTGCTGCCTTTCACAAGATACGGGTAAATAATATGAGTTCAAACATAAGTAGAGGAGCCATAAATGATCTTCTCAAAGGCTGTCTTATCTTAAAATTGCACCGTCATTAATAATATGGCAAAGTCATTAAGGCCTTTGTGTTGGCACCCATTTAGCCTTGGCACTCAAATTATAGCAGATACATAGAACTGCTCAATCCACCTGCAGATAAATCTGTGATGGTTGCATCCTTTGTTTATTACTGTTTTGAAAAAAGGAAGGATGATATTGCACGTCCTAGTTTAAATGGTTAAAATCACCGGTTAACACAGGGCTTCACAGCATGTCCTTTGAATAAAATAAACAATTATATCAGTGATACCGGTACTTGTACTTCGTTTAGAAATATTGTCAATATTCTTCTTTGTTAGATCATGGTTAGATCAAGCTGGTTGAATCCTGGCTACTATTATTACTGATAAGACAATGTTATTGTCTACCTCATTGTTTATATATGTGTGTATATATCTTTTTGTACGATATTTCCTAACTTCAATTTGTATTTGTGTACCCGGCCTATGTGGGCGTTTATGTACAATAAAATTCTATTCTATTCTATTCTATTCTACAAGCTTGAGCTCCCATGTGCACAGCAATATTTAAACATATTTCCAAGAAATGCTTCGCCCATGTCGAAGAGATATAAGAAAGCAACACATTTTTAGAAATATTAACTAATCAAATTATTTAAAGGTTATACCAAATGACTCTATACTACTTTGCATTACAACATACCCAGTAGTGTTCCAAACAACAAATTAGTATTTTTTTCTTGAATAATGTCGTCGAAGTGGGTTTTAGAACACGAATAGCACATATGTGGGAGAAAACGTATTGGAGCCATGACCTCTGGTGCATGACGTCACAACCTGATTACGATTGCGCCGTAAACGTCATAGTCTATGACGTCGGGCGTTGTTACGAAAGATTCACCCAACTGTGGCAGTTCTAGCGTGATGTCGCTGACATTTTGACATCACAACAGGCATTTCAGCGAAATCGTAATCAGGTTGTGACGTCACAGGTCAAGCGGTCACAGCTTTCGCCGTTTTGAAAGGGGCGTGAAATTGTTGCACTTTACTGCTGCTATTTCCAACCTTGGGAAGTTTGAAAACATACAAAAATGTAAAACAAGTCTATATAATCACCTCTACAACAATTTAGCACAAAAAAGTAGCAGATTTCGAGATCATTTTGTATAACCTTTAACATTTACAGTTTAATGAAAAATATATTGAAAATTTGTTTTTGGATTCTCCAAAAGTATTTTGGTATTTTGGGGTTGAATATTCATTATACATGTCAGATAGGCATTTAAACCAAAGTCAAGCCAGTGAGTGCAGTCTATTCAGGAAACATGTCTTTTGAAATGTAAATGAGTGGCAGGCTGCCTAGCTCTGACGAATCCAGGGCATTTCCCCCAGCGGATCGTGTAAACGTTTTTGGTAGGTTGTTTAAGGGGATGACGATTTGAATGACTTGTAATAGGAATTAAAGATCGAGTCTCTTATTGGATTATTTTTTCCAAAGTTGAATAGAGTTATCCAAGACCAGTACCAGTCAGGTACACCGCTGTCACCAAGCTGTATTAAAGCCTCCTCATAATCCCAGAAGTATTGCATATTACTGCATATTCATGCCAGGCGCGAGAATGAAGGACAGGTTCATGCACATGCGGTTTTTCATGAGAGGCAGCAACGCCGCCATCTCGATCGGGTCACTTATTTGCGCTAGAATGCTAAATTTATTCTTACAACAATTTTTGTGCGTAATTTCTCGAACTGTTGAACCGGGACTCAAGACCAAATACCCTGGCATTGCTGGCTCTCGAGAAAAAACGCATGTGCGTGAACCTGCCTTTCAGTCTTGCGCTTGGCATGGATATGCGGTGATATGCGTTACTTCTGGGATTACGATGTGGTTTATTGAATTGAAAAGCTAAATACCAGGTAAAGACTTGAAAAGCTAATACCAGGTGCATGTACATGTAAACCCGATTTTGCAGTGGAGGAAATGCTCTGGGTTCTTTTTATTTATTCCCCAGCTGCTTAATGTGGCCTATAGCTAATCATTCACATTCTGTCCTTGTGGTTGGTCTGAATTGAAGCTGCAAAATCAGTTGACACACATCTGTTGTTTGATCCACATTTCAGGTATGCTCTATTCACACAAACTTTATAGACAAACATTTACTGATAAAAAAAAATTTGTTTAAAAATACTTCCCAAAATAATTTTCATATCAAACCAAATCTTTGCTGTAGCAGACACAATATGTAATTTTCTTAACTGCTTTTCAATTTGTGAGTTCACTCTTTTTGGACAGCTGAGAGTCATTAGAACAATTGTTTTTGTTTGTTTGTATCTTTATTTATGTAGACATAGTAGCATGTCAAACATGTTATAGTGGGATTTTCCAGGGTGAGTGAGTGAGTAGGATTTAACGTCGTTTTCAATATCGTTTTCAGTCATATCATGACGGTGCCTACATGTACCAGAACACGAGTGTCCACAGTTCCTGTTATCCTGGACACTGATCAGCCCAGCCAGTATAGCACCCGGTCACCCATCCAAGTTTTGACCGAGCATGGGACAAGAATCATTTGATATATGATTTTGCTACATTCAAACAGAATACACCCAATAAAAAACTTTCTATTACACGACTTTCAATATTTCCCACTATATCATCCCCTTAATGGAATCGTAATAACTAGTATGAAGGCATCGCATTGCTAGTCAATTAGGCTTTCACATCTGTTGAATCGGACAACCTAGCTCATCACAGCTAGGTAAACTACATTGGGATGATGTACTGGTATACTGATATCATATGTGGTTACAATTCAGGAGGTTGTTTAATGTTTGCAGGCGAGATCTGAAAATGGAGAAGGAAGGCGAAATTTCAGAGATAAACTCTGAAGAGGCACCCGTCGATAAAGAAGAGTGTCAACGCCAAGATCTACCTGATGATAGAGAGAAAATAGGGCATTCTGAACAGTTGATTCTGTCAGACATTCCTCCAGCCAATGAAAGTGGAGAATGTAAAATGGAAAAACAAGTAACTGGCACTGTGATTGGCCAAGAAACAATGGTATGTGGACAAAAGTCATTGGATGGAAAGGAGCCAATCATAGATGAAGATAGCCTTATGCTGGTTCAGACATGTCCAGGGGGAGTAAAAGAAGTAAGCAGAGCAGAAAGAAGCACCGCAACAGTCAACCCATCTGTGGGAAATGAAGTGCTGACGGAAAATGTGACCCATTCAGAGTCTCTAACAACCATTGAAAATGGAGATTGCAAAATGGAAGTTCAAGTCATCAGCACTCTCATTGGTCAAGAAGCAGAGGAAGATGCGAAACAGTCTATGGATGAAAAAGAACCAATCAAACACCAAAATATCGAGCTGATAATTGAGAAGGAAGTCAATGTTGAGAATGATGCAGAGAAGTGCATCACCACAGTCAAATCATCTGTGGAATCCACAGACAGATGTCCGGATTCTTCTGGGGTCATTATACACAGTGGAGAAGACAAAGTAGGAGTTACTGCCCCTGATGTGCTGATGTATAGATGGGAGTCGGATACAGATTCTGACAGCGACAGTACTTCATCCTGGGACAGTTCTGATGCTTCCTCGGAATATGAAGTTGCTGAGAAGAACGTATGCCTACATCTAGCAACAATAACTGATGTCTGCTCTGAACAGAACAAAGAAAGGTAAAATGACGATGAAGAATGTATATGAGGTTTTCAATAGAGGTGCTGAGTTGGTGGGATCCATGTGTCAGTCATTTATAAACTTTGACCATGCCCTGACCGTTAATCCTGTCAATCAATGACAGACCTATCAACCCTCACGCATTTGGCATCTGCCTCGCACTCTCATGCACCTATTCCAAAATCTCACACATCTGGGCATTTTCATGATATTATTTCTAAAATAACCAAGAATCGTTCAAAATTGTTCCGGTTTGCAGAAAAAGGAGTCGGTAATTTCAAAATTTTTATAGACTTTGTTATAAGGTAGCCATTTATAGACTCTGTGAAGGGTGAAATGTATACTGGTAGGCTGTTATATGAAGCCAAAATGCGATTTTTTTCATGAAATGAAGCCTAGGAATTCACATTTTTGGGGGGGCTCGTATCGCCTGGGCGGATATACTCAAATGTCAAGCCTTGTCAAAGTTTAACTTGAGCGGTCTGCAACATACGGAAATATGATAAAACAGGATGCGAGTTCAAACAGATGCATAATGGTGTTATATAAGTTTTACCAACATGGAATCCTGGTGTTACCTGGAATCCTCCCATCAAATCTTATAGCAATCTAGACATTTCTGTGATGGTATTGAGAATGGGCACACTCTTTGTTCATCTATGTAACTTGCTTGCACTATTCTGCAGTTAATTCTACAATATTTCAGTACATGTGTATATTATATTGTAGCTCCTCAAAAGAGGGAAATCTTGAGGAAATAGGTGTTCCACCAGTTTCAGTGAAGAAATTACGTGAAGATATTCGAACACGGGGAGAGGTGTTTCCTGATGTGAGTTTGAAAATTTCAAGATCATGATTTATAATGCTGGCAAACTATTGAAACTAATATATCATTGTCTATGTAATATGTATTATGGTACTGTATGGTATCTTGAGTGCATGATGTGTCAAAATTCGCATGGGAATTTTATTCTGTATTTCATGGAAAATGTGCCTTCACAGCTTTTATACATCCAATCCTGGAGCGTCACATCCTAACTCGTCATGGATTATATGCCTCACTAGCACGGTGAGGAAGAAGTGATCCTCTTGCTTGGGAAGGCTTGGGTGTTGAAATCAGCGGGTCCCATGAGGGCACAGTATCTACACTCCAATCAGATTCTGTGATTGACACTTCCTGTTGGTTGATTATGGGCCAATTAACCAATCAATGGAAAGAACTACATCACCTCTTCTGGTTTATTTTCTGATTCTGTTGTGCATTACGCCTTCCCATTACTGTATTCTTATCCAGTAGATACTGTACAGTTGATGAAATACTGCGAAATACTTTACTTTTTTTTAATGTCTTGATTACATGCCTCTCTAATTTGTTAGGAGTTGCCTCCCATAGAGGACTTGACGATCACGGTTGATGAGACAGAGGAACTGCTGTTGGTTGGTAAAGTCACTGGCATTGTCGACATTCTAGGTAATATAATGAATATTAGATAACGTAATTTCCTTTTCCAAATTTCAACCATTGCTGTATAACAAATAGTTGGTAGACAGGGGTAGGACCCATATTGTCAAGTATTCATGGTTATATTCAGAACACCATCCAACTTTAGATTACCCTAAATTTTGGCAAAATTTTTAGGCAGGGAAATATGCCCAAATGGACCTGAACCCTGATGACGTATTATATATCTCTTTCAATCACGTGATAAATTGTGCATTCATTCATCTGCATGACAGGTGATCACTTATCCAGAAATCTACTGTAGCATCGCTTATGTAACACGGAACTAATTAAATAACGGCGTGAAGTCCTATGTGTAACCCGATCCACCAAATTGAAGCTTGAACTTCCGATTGTGCCAGTCCTGGGACCTCGCGCTGGCAATTCAGTTGATGTCACCTTACATAAGAGAGGTGACAGGCGAATTGAATTGTATAACGATCCCCACCAGCCATTTAATTGTCATGGATGTTGGGGGCCTGCATTGCATCAAGGGATGGAAGTGGGATTAATTGTCATGGATGTTAGGGGCCTACATCATCAGGTTTCAGGCCTATTAAAGAAAATATTAAAATTCTCCGAATTCTGGCAAAATAGGTAGGCTTGGACTCGAATATTAGGTTCAATTGCTGAAGTATCTCCATGAACATAACTGAACATTGATTCTCGATGCAAGAGAAGTAATTTTTTTATATTTTAGAATTTTTTTTTTTTTTTTTTTTTCTCTCTTAATATTTGGGCACAACGTTTAACATTGTATCAAGGGGGTAATCTAATCAAGAGATGAACGAATACATCTTCTTCACAAGTCCAGTTCAGGAAGAATTGCAACTGGTTCAGCTTCAGGTGTCATGGCTGTCAGTCCATTTATCTTGATGCCCTGGTTGTACCAAAGTTCTACTTATGCGGGGAAATCTGTCTAAATAGACAGTGCTTTGGACCACATTATTGTGTCAGTTCACAGGTTAGAACAGGGTTTATATAGTTGAGAGTTTTAAAACAATGAAAAGTTGGCCATTGCAACCATGGCAGTTGCTTGTATTTACTGGTGTGTTTGTCCACTCTGATAGGTGTCGGTTTAGACAGGTTTTGATGTACAAGTACATAGTAGTCCTGTCATAGTGAGAGGAAGGTATAGAGAGAGGACTACCATTGACTTTGTGTAATAATGAGGGATATAACAACATCACAGGCCCGCAAAACAAGACTTTTGGGGGGGGGAGGTGTGGGCGGTGGTACTAGGGTGAAATGTCGAAATATGGGGTCTTTATACATAACCCCATGCTTTATATAAATCAACATAAAGGTGAGAAACGGACTTTGGGTGAATCGAGAAATAAACGGTTTACCGCCAAATAAAATACGTCAGCATATTCTACAAGTACACTTTATATATTCCCGTCATCAAATTAGTAAATTTGTGCAATTTTTAATTTGCCGGGCGATTCAAAATCAACGTAAGTGTCCATCTATCTAGGAACAGGTTCTCAATTCTGATTGGTCAGCCCTGACACGCCTTCGGCAAGAGACGTCACGCACTGATCAGCTGTCGCGACTGACCAATCAGAATTGAGAACAAAGCCCGCCATAATCTAACTGTTCCTAGATGGATGGACACTTACGTTGGATTTTGAATCGCCCGGCAAAGGTAAAAAATTGCACAAATTTACTAATTTGACGACGGGAATATATAAAGTGATACTTGTAGAATATGCTGATGTATTTTGTTTGGCGGTAAACCGTTTATTTCTCGATTCACCCAAAGTCCGTTTCTCACCTTTATGTTGATTTATATAAAGCATGGGGTTATATATAGAGACCCCATATTTCGACATTTTACCCTAATACCACTGCCCACCCAAAAAGTCTTGTTTTGCGGGCCTGTGAACAACATCAATAACTGTTAATTTTGATCTCTCTAATAATTCAATCTCCCTATCTAATTTCAATCACCTCCAATTTTGATGACAAAATTCAGTCGGCTGTTCTAATAAATTTGATCACTCGCTAAAATCATTGAAATAACGGATTATCTGCATGGGTTTGGACCATTTTGTCAGCTTATTCTAATAACTTAGATGGATTAGCATACAGAAACTTTTATCCAAAATTGTTTATCTCTAATTCCAGTACCACTACTGTAGAATATTTGGAGAATTTATTTAAGAAGTAATGTTTTCATAGGCATGCTAAATCGTTATTTTATGCACGGTTAGTGTGGGGAAAGTTTATATTTTAGGGCAAGGGCGAAGTCCGCGCCCTAAAATTGATAAATTTCCCACACCATCCGTGCGTAAAATAACAATTTAGCACACCTATGAAAACATTTCTATTCTATTGCACTACTCAAATTAATTTTCAACAAAGATTATAATGAAAGGTTGAAAACATATTTCTCCCCGTTTTTTTAAAAAACTCATCCACTAATGTTGGGGTGATGATCCGGTCTCATTTGGCATCATGCCAATGTCAGTGGACGAGTTTACGTGGTCTCTCAAATGGGGAGTGATTTTGTCAGCCGAGTCGGCTGTTGGGAAATTACGTGGATATATGCCTATTTGTGTCGCTTTGTTAATCAATTTGCTGATGGAAACAAGTTAAACTTGAGAAGGAAATTTCATATTGTAATTTATTTGTTTGTTTTATTTGATTGTTACTTGTATGAAAACAGACGTCCCTTTCCTCATCCGACTTGTGAAATTGAATCCCCTAATGAACACCTGCACTTGACACATGTACATTTCACATAACCGTGGTAAATCTTGTAATTATTGCACTGGTTAGCTCGATGTTATTGACCCAAGTGTTATAGAATCATAATTATTGTGTTCATAGTGATTATCCAGTCAGAGAGAGATGTTCCAGCTCTTGATGAGGACACGATTCTGTTCAGAGAAGACCGTAAATATCTGGGGAAAGTAAGTAAACAAGGCTATCAGCTATGTTTTGGGATTAAGTGGACACTTTGGGATTTTATGGTAAAATCTATAAATACATTTAAATGCAAAAATTTACAGCATTAATTTTAAAACAACTCAAAATTTGTACAGCAAAACTTTGATGTTCAAATTTGTTTTCATCCTATTGTAGGTATTTGAAGTATTTGGGCCAGTAGTTCTACCCCTGTACAGTGTACGATTCACCTCATCGGCTGACATCAAGGCAGCGGAAATTGACATCGGCATCAATGTCTACTGTGCTCCCAAAAAACAAGAGTTCACACATTACGTGTTTGTGGAGCAACTCCGACAGTAAGCAAACATTTCTTTTCACGTCTTTCCATCTTGTATAATTCCCTGCTCTATCAGGGAGAGAGATAGAGATAATTTTATGTAATGTCGCATTCAGCAATATTACAGCTATTTAATGATGAACAACATAAATCCAATGATATCTCCAGGGTTCGTACGCTTCCAGGAAAGTCCTCAAACTCCTGGTATTTAATTGCAAACCTGGAAAGTCCTGGAAAATGCTTAAATGAGTTCAACTCCTGGACGAATTACACTTCCGTCTTCTGGGAGAACCAGTGTTCTGATGCCACGCGTTACTGTGCCAAACTTTGTTCCTGAACTTGGTTAATTTGCTCATCTTTGTTGTGAGTTATTGTACTTGTTGCTGCTGTAAATGTATGAACCCTGCATCTAACTAAAGATCAAATATCTAATAACAAAATTACATCACAAATCATTGTCAAACAATCCTTAAGGTTACTGTTGCCGTTCCCAGTTACTTTTGCGCACGCATCACAATTTTGCTTAATTAAGCTACAATGAATCTTTTCCATGCATACAAACTATAAATTTCCGGAAAGTTCTTTATTCAGGGAATTTATTTATTTGGATAAATTTCTGTTTTGTTGTTGTCTCAAGTGATTTATATCTCGATATATGACATCGTTTCAGATATTATGGCCTTCGAAAAGACGCGCTAATAACTCTTACAGTTTTCATCAGACAAACTTGATTTTTTTGAATAATAAAATTTACTATTTGAATAAAAAAAAACGGTGCCACAGTTTTTTTAGTTATGCCCTAGGAGTTATTTTATCAGCGTGCAAATCTGAATTGAAAAAAAGTCGCGGGTTTTTTTTTCAATTCTTCAACTTTGCACGCTGATAAAATAACTCCTAGGGCATAACTAAACATGAAGCTGCGCTATCGAAACCCCTCGGCTCTGAACCCCAGCTATTATAATGTAAGGGTGTCTCTACCAATTGATTGGCTTGTGGGAAGAAATATTTACCCCTGGTATTGTAAGTGTACTTTCTTTGAAAAAAAAAAAAAGTTTTTCTCCCCTTAAATTAATTTGTTTCTGGAATAAATACATACACTATAGATATACGTTTGTCATATCTTGGTAAACACAACTAAAATTGCTGAAATGGAAATCATTAGAAGAGAGCCAAATTTGGGGAAACATTTAAGCGGTGGGAATATAAAATGACGTGTGGCAACTTATAGAAATAATATGCAAACTTAACATAGGAATTAGTGGATTTTGTTAGACAAGGGGCATAACTCTGCAAAATACTTTCTGACACGACTCATTTTTGATAGGCATCTAGTGTCATTTTCAAAACAGATTTGCAGGCATTCTTCGCATTGTGTAAGAGAATAAATCAGTCATCCAATCAATAAATAAATGTGATACATGTAGTATACAAACATGATATAGAAATTATATGCAAACTTAACATAGGAATTAGTGGATTTTATTAGACAAGGGGCATAACTCTGCAAAATACTTTCTGACGACTCATTTTCGATAGGCATCTAGTTCAGGTCAAGAGAAACAACTGTATCACGTTAGGATGTTGTATATGGAACGGTTCTGAAATTATCACAATAACAAATCATAAATGGATTTTTATTTGTAAAAAGGGGCATAACTCTGCAAAATATTGTCCGAGATGACTCATTTTCTATAGGCTTCTGATTTACGTGAAGATAAATAGATGTAACAAGTTTGGTTGCCATGCATGAAACGGTTCTGTAGATATCGCGGTAACGGACGGACGGACAGCCGTACATGATGACGACAATACCCCTAGGCCAAAGTTGGCCGAGGGGTAAAAAACTGTAGCACCGCTTTTTTATTCAAATAGTAAATTTTATTACTAAAAAAAATCAAGTTTGTCTGATGAAAACTGTAAGAGTTATTAGCTGGTCTTTTCGAAGGCAATAATATCTGAAAAGATGTCATATCAAGATATAAACACTTGGGACAACAACAAAACAGAAATTTATTCCAAAAAAAAAATTCCCTGAATAAAGATCTTTCAGAAAATGTATAGTTTGTATGCATGGAAAAGATTCATTGTAGCTTAAATAAGCAAAATTGTGATGCGTGCGCAGAAGTAACTGGGACCGGCAACAGTAACCTTAATCAGTCTCTCATGAGACTTTCCTGTCCATGCATAATTGTGATGTCCTTTGAAGGCAATGATTATATCACATCACAAGTTATTTAATTCTTATGTAGAACAGGAATTTCCGCTGTGATTTGATGGTTCAGTTTTTGCATTTCTTGTTCTTTAGTATGAAGGGTTCAGATGCATCATGGGAAGATAATCGTGAACCTCCATCTAGGGTGAGTTACTCCATTACTATCCTTGATCACGTATCACGTTGGGCACACCGGTTCTCACCAAAGTTAAGCAACGTTGTGCTCGGTCAATACCTGGATGGGTGACCAGGTGCTGTACTGATTGGGCTGATCAGTGTCCAGGATAATAGGAACTGTGGACACCCTCGTGTTCTGGCACATGTAGGCACCGTCGTGATATAACTGAAAAAATGTTGGAAACGACGTTAAATCCTACTCACTCACTCACCCTTGATCGTTAAGAAGACACTTTCTCTTTCGGAACTGAAGTTGTCTAGAGAATCAATCAGAATTCTCCATTGGGTGAATTACTGGAGAGGGCCGGGTAATCAACAGCGCCCTCTTAGAACATATTCGGAGCAGATCAAAGCTAATAACGGATCTATACATAAAAATATTTGACTAGATAAGATATATGGAGATGTCAAATGTAAGCTGGACCCTCAGGGGACATTTGATCTGATCATTAAAATATTTGAGCACATATAGGCCTGAAACCTGAGGATGATTTTTTATCCCACTTCTATCCTGTGATACACAAGTCCATGACAAATGGGGTCCTGGATCCTAATAATGCTATTTAATTACCATGCCGCCTTCTCCATATAACAAGACATCAATCTAATCGCCAACGCGAAAAGCTTTGGGCACCTAGCTGTACTGTGTATTGTCAATTAAATTAATGAAAATTCATCAGTGGATTGATAGAGGGATAAAACGCCATCTGGGTTTAGGTCTAGTCCTTGTTCGTTTACAGTATGTGGAATTTTCTGACGACGAAGAAGAGAGGAGAGTTAAAGCCAAGAACAGACGGGCACGACAAGCAGCTAAGGGGGATGGCAACGTACCGGAAGAGCAGGAGGTTCAGGGGAAATCACGCAAAACTGCTCGACCCAGGCAACAAAGAAAACAAACGAATGGGTAAATACATCGCATATGGACTAAAAGATTTTCAATATTTAATGAAACACCGTTTAATAGTTTTGAAATGTTGAACTTTTACACTCAATATTTCCCCTATTGGGCAATTGTAAGTTCAGTTACATAAACATAATCAGCCTGAGATGGGCTACCTGATCACGCCGTGGTGCGCTGCAATCGGTGATGTGATCCAGGCTCACTACCTTATTATTTCTGCTATATGGTGTAACCTTTGCTTTTCACCTTCAACACGTGTATGGTAAACTTACCAACTTTCGACCGAGTTTTAGTAAGATGTGTAAATCTTTGGCAGAGTATTAAATGCGCATATTATATCGTTGATGTTCTCCAAGGTTTGAGAAGACAAACATTACATAATTAATATCCGTATGTGTTTTCTCCCGTAAATGTTCACTTACCTTTATTTCTACCTTTACTCTAGTAATGATGGCGCTCGACGAAGCCAGAATTCCAATGGTCCTGAATCCGGACTCAATGGTATTTAAGACTATGTTATCTCTGAGGGCCATCCTTGTAAATAATGTAATACTTGTGGGTGTCTGAATTTGTCTTAAAATGCATTATGGTAACTCCCTTCATAGATCGATCACCTCATCACAAATTGGTTGCCCAGGAATTTTGTAATCAAATTCGATCAAAAGTTGTAATAATTCAATCAGCCTCGATTTTCGGTTGATCGCGTTCTTAAAAAAAAAAATTCATCCGTGATAAGAACAGTTCGCATGTCTAGACATATCGTGTATCAAGAACTAACTCACAATTGTTCAGTTGAATGCAACTCGAGAGAAAGAAATTGGTTCAGATTGGTTAACGATTGAGACCGCAAAAAGTACACCAGCAGCAACAACAATACCAAAACTGCTGAAACTTATAGATCGATTATTTTTATGAAATTGCCGCCTTCAATTATTTGCAATAAATTTGATACCTGATTTTCTCTATCACATCCGATACAACTGATTTGTTAGGGAATCATTGTATGCGGTTATGTTGGAGGATAGGAAAATGGTGATATATAATATATGGACAGCCAACAACAAATCTATTCAACAACATCAATACATATGGAGATTCGGCAACGCATTTAATGAATCGGTTTTCAGTTCAGTACTGCTATTACTGTATGCAGGTTAGAGAGAACTACTCTTTATTCTCAACAGTGAGGCCAATATAATATCCACAATCGGAAAGTTCATTAATGAAATCCTAATGTTAACCAAAATGCTCACTGGTCAGACCCCCTACCAGAAATTAATTCATACTTGTAACTGCACCATGGCAGGCCTCAAAATAAGACAGCACGAGGTGATCGAAAAATTGATCCCCTGATTTTTGGTCTGGGTGATCGATTTTTTGATCTCCTAGTAGATCAACCAGGTAACCAATCGATCACCTGAATCGATCACCTAAAACTAGAGATTACATAACGACATGACTAGCCCGGTCCTGAATTCTTGTGTACCGATTGTGCTGTAGGCCATTATAGTGTACTGACCGTACCTATTTGTCAAGTTTTATTTTGCATAGTTAATAAATAAAATAATTGTTCCTACAAGAGAAATAAACAGAATCTAAAACTGTAAACGGAAAAACTTTGTTGTGTCAAATCCCGACGATTGTGTATGGACCAGTCGCTAGATAGCCCATCTATTTCTGGTTCAAATTGAGCATTATATCGTAAAAATAGCCCCACCTGTCATCGCTTTCTTTCTGGAATATCTGTAGAATCTTGATTGCTTGTTAATGTTGGAATTTATTCACTCTTTCGTATAAAATCCTGTTTAAATAAAGAGGACGATCGGTCCCGAAGTTATCAGGCGACTTATTTGTACTGCGTAACACTAACCCTACGCCGATTGGTTGAACTCTGCAGAAACAAGCACAGCGATTAGCCAGTTACTCCGGCCGACCAATCACAAAGCGTGTTCTTCGAAATCTTCGGAAAACACCTGCTTTTGGCGAAGCTTTGACTTTTTCACTGCATGAATACACGATTTTCTATTCAATGACATCGGCTGAATTACAAAACAGCCGACACGAGTCGATGCCACAAGGTTATAGAGAATGATCTCCGCTTTCGATCTATGTGCAAATGGCGGTCACGGGATATGACAGAGTAACTGAGTATCAGTCGGTATTTAACTCCGCGAATGTGGACTGTTTTACAAGCTTTTTTGATTGAAATCTCTTCGCTATTTTATGATTGTAGACAATCATAATGCTTTTAAATTTAACAGAACCATGGTGAATTGAATTGAATTGAAACTTTATTCACCAGATTGAATAATATATACAAATAAGTGACAGTAGATAGCTAGACTGGCGGGAATAAAACCCTAGCGGGTTTGTTGTATCCCATAAAACAATAATATTGAAATCATATTAACAAGAGTAGAATATTATCATTCGTTTCTTAGCTGAATGGCGAATAAAGATACTGAAACAATGATGGCAGTGACATATATTATTGGTACCCTCGAGGACGTCACGATGGGTCCGTTCAAAATACACAATAGGTGGAATATTTCTAGAAGTATCCCAATCAAGTAAAACAGCAATCAAGATTGATGGGTAATACTGATTTTGGTACGAACATCACATATTAGTCTGATTGATAAGATATCTCGACAATTCATTCTTAAATAAGGATTTAGAAGTAATGGATTTTAATTTCGAAGACAGAGTGTTCCAGATACGTGGACCTTTGAGTTTCACACTGTGAAATGAAAGTTGAGAACGACAAGGATTACGAGTAAGATTTAGTTTGGAATGTCTTGTTGGGTATTGATGTGTTGTTGATTGTTTCATGAAGTAGCTTCTGTAAAGTGATGGAAGAAATACACCATGGTAAATAAATTTATGACAGAAAATCAAGGTACAATAGATGTCAATTTTGTTCACTGGTAGGATATTCATTTGTTTAAAAGAGAGGTGCAGAATGCGCATATTTCTCACTCAGAGTGACAATACGAATGAGTCGTTTTTGTAGTAAGGCCAGCGGCCGGACGTGTGATGGATAGGTGTTGGCCCAGACCAAATTACAGTAGGTGATATAAGAGTAAAAGATAGTGCCACGGCACTGTAGCTCATCTGGCTGTAACTGGAGAAAGTAGCTGTGAGAAATTTTTACTAAAGAACTGCAATAGTTGAGTTTCTAGCTTGTGTTGTCCCCCACGAACACTAAATGATCCATGCAGAGATTTCTGAATCGGACCACAAAAGGTATCTTGCACACCTAGACCCCAAGGGGAACCTGTGTACCAAATTTGAGTAATATCCATGCAGTAGTTCCTGAGAAATCGCAATAACAATGTTCCATGGGGAAATCCAAGATGACCGCCTGGTGGCCATATTGGATTTTTGAATCAGACCACAAAAGGTATCTTGCACAACTAGACCCCAAGGGGAACCTGTGTACCAAATTTGACAAAGATTCATAGAATAGTTCCTGAGAAATCACGATAACAATGTTTCATCTGGAAATCCAAGATGGCCGCCTGGTGGCCATATTGGATTTTTGAATCCGACCACAAAAGTTATCTTGCACAACTAGGCCCCAGGGGCAACCTGTGTATCAAATTTGAGAAAGATCTATGCAGTAGTTTCTGAGAAATCGCGATAAAGTTTCATGGGGAAATCCAAGATGGTCGCCTGGTGGCCATATTGGATGTTCAAATCAGAGCAGAAAAGGTATCTTGCACAACTAGACCTCAAGGGGAACCTGTGTACAAAATTTGAGAAAGATCTATGCAGTAGTTCCTGAAAAATTGTGATAACGATGTTTCAAGATGGCCGCCTGGTGGCCATATTGGATTTCTGAATCGGACCACAACAGGTATCTTGCACACCTAGACCCCAAGGGGAACCTGTGTACCAAATTTGAGAAAGATCTATGCAGTAGTTCCTGAGAAATCACGATAACAATGTTTCATCGGGAAATTCAAGATGGCCGCCTGATGGCCATATTGGATTTCTGGATCAGACCACAAAAGGTATCTTGCACAACTAGACCCCAAGGGGAACTTGTGTACCAAATTTGAGAAAGATCCATGCAGTAGTTCCTGAGAAATCGCGATAACAAAATTTCATGGGGAAATCCAAGATGGCCGCCTGGTGGCCATATTTAAAATCGCATCGACACGGCATGAACAAATTCTGGTGTACTCAGTGGGGGGAACATGCATGCCAAGTTTCAGCTTATTCGGCCAAGCGGTTTCAGAGAAGAAGATGTTTACGCACGTCGGACGACGCACGACTGACGACGGACGACGCACGACGGACAATCAGGCCATGACATAAGCCCATCGGACCTTCGGCCCATATTGGATTTTTGAATCAGACCACAAAAGGTATCTTGCACAACTAGACCCCAAGGGGAACCTGTGTATCAAATTTGAGAAAGATCTATGCAGTAGTTCCCGAGAAATCACGATAACAATGTTTCATCGGGAAATTCAAGACGGCCGCCTGGTGGCCATATTGGATTTCTGAATCAGACCACAAAAGGTATCTTGCACAACTAGACCCCAAGGGGACCTTGTGTACCAAATTTGAGAAAGATCCATGCAGTAGTTCCTGAGAAATCGCGATAACAAAATTTCATGGGGAAGTCCAAGATGGCCGCCTGGTGGCCATATTTAAAATCGTATCGACACGGCATGAACAAATTCTGGTGTACTCAGTGGGGGGAACATGCATGCCAAGTTTCAGCTTAATCGGCCAAGCGGTTTCAGAGAAGAAGATGTTTACGCACGACGGACGACGGACAATCAGGCCATGACATAAGCCCATCGGGCCTTCGGCCCAGATGAGCTAAAAAGGGAGTAGTATAATACGATAAAGTGTCCATGATAAAACTATGTATCGATCACCCGACATAACCGGGGAGATCAAATTATCGTTCTGCTGAAATCTCGTTGAGGCGATCGATAGGTGATCGATCGCCTACTATATCGAGGCCTGCATGGCAAGTGTAAGTTTTGTAGATAGTTGTGGTATGATGTAATGTAACGGGCTACACCCGTATTTTTTTTACATTCATTAAACAATAAGCAGATTATTGTAATTGGATTGAAGACTGCCATTGTACATCAATTTGTGTGATTGAAGGTTTTCGTCGTTGAGGTGACACTTGTTGTTGTTGTTGTTGTAAATTGGTTTGTTACGTGGTGGTGAATATTTACCTCCCGAGCCCGCAATTTTGTATAAATCTTACGCAGTAAACCTCTCTGGATGTTGAAGGAAATGCCTTGATGGCGGATCGTTCATACCTCCATGGAAATTATCTATTTTATTGCTCGAAAGTTGCACAACTTTCCGTCGAAGATTTCGCCATCTCGCCCAGCTGAAAGCGAGTTGTCAAGCTAGCACGTGCGCTTTTGGAGGAGCGACGACGAATATGCATTTGATTGGCTGATGTTATGCGGTCGAAGGTCACGCCAGCAGACTATAAATAGCGAGTCAAACGAAGGCTCGGGGGCTCATTTCCTAAAATGATGCCCATGGACGAAGTTGTTCCCGATATTTCCTTTTCGATGAGAGATGGGGGAGATGACCGATCTTACTGAATAATAAATGCCACCGGCGATGATTGATGTAACTGAACAGTAGTTGTACTCTCCGCCACCGAGCCGATACCAACACGTGTTCATTGTTTACACAACATCGTCCGGTCAAGGCTGTTGTTCAGATGCCGATTTCTGATGACGGGACGACCTCAGATGGAGAAGAACATATAATTGAATTACTTTTATTCTTGGACCTGGAAATTATAGGACTCTGAGAGGGATTTCACCACACAAGGCTTGGACTACACCAGATCCGGTGGTAGGTTACATCTGGCTAGTATTTTCCCCACCGAGTACGGTGGTTGAGAACTTTACTTCGACCAGTTGACCTATCACCAGCAGATTCGGTGGTAATTCACACACATACAAGGAAAACTCACCTTTACACCAGATCCGGTGGTAGGACACATCTGGCTAGTATTTTCCCCACCGAGTACGGTGGTTGAGAACTTTACTTCGACCAGTTGACCTATCACCACCAGATTCGGTGGTAATACACACACATACAAGGAAAACTCACCTTTACACCAGATCCGGTGGTAGAACACATCTGGCTAGTATTTTCCCCACCGAGTACGGTGGTTGAGAACTTTACTTCGACCAGTTGACCTATCACCACCAGATTCGGTGGTAATTCCCACACTCTCAGGCATAACTCATCATTACACCAGATCCGGTGGTGCTATAACTGACAATTCTGGGATGAGATGAAGGGATTACCCTGGACCATTGATACAGTGAGAAGACGCAAAGTGACAATATTAACAAAGTCATACATCCGTTTTACTGTGTATTTATTTATCGGTATGGAGAATAAAATCGTTCTCGTTATATTTTAACCTGAATACAATCTCTGTTTTCTATGAGTCTGTGTTTTGCATGCTTATCACTGTCTGGTACGAATCCGGTCGATGGTTTACAGAGTACCTAACTCTGATGTGATATTCTACCTCATCCGAATTATACCGCCTCCGAAGAGTATAATTGCAGCACTAGTGAGATACACTGGGTGCATGGGGGAGACGGTTACAGTAATTTCATATACATGTACATAAATATCGTACCAAGGTACCAACTATAAAATCATTGTTTTATGCTATAGCTTTTCACACCCTCAACATAATTTGTACTGTATGTATACGTCACTGAGTTTTATTGGAATTGTCCATCCTATCATTGTCTGTGTTGAAATTGTTGAAATCAGTGTTTATGATGGGAGTTACTTCCCCTTGATTACTGTACGTTTACTTTGATCGTAATAAAATTTGTATTGTATCGCACCTCTCTAAAATGGGAATAAAAAATGTTTTTGCCTAATAAAGTAAAAAAAAATATATATCCATATGCTAAGTTGCCTGAATATTTTGAATTATGATGAATAAATCAAAGGTTATTGAGTGAAAATGACCCTTTTACCTCTATTTAATAGAGGTAGTTCTCTTCAACCTGGTAAAGTGTTCCAAAATATTGAGATGACATACTTGTTCCAGTAACAGTTTTCAGCAGTCTTTTGCACTTTTTATTCTTACAGATAACCGATCCAGTCATCAGGGTCCATACAGACCTCTGGCGCCAGGTCGATTCCAAGATTATCACTCTGAGGGTGGACATGGTCTCAATTCAGGACAAATGAGAGGTCCCGCACCCGGAAATCCATGGCAGTTGGGGCCAAGAGGTGACTCGTTCTCTCAAAGACCACCACATCACCATCATGGCAACCGAGGACCCAGAGATCATTTCAACTCCCCTCATTTTCAAGATGGTCCACGACATCGTCAGCGGTTCCCCGGACCGTACCCGAGTCCTCAGCAGAACTATTCCCCAAATCCATGGCAAGGATTTGGTCCAAATTTTGGCCATTCCCCTCATCAGTGGTTTTCTGGACCTCCACAATTCGGGCAGGGTCCAACGATGGGTCAACATTCTGGGGGACCCGCATCAAATATGCATGGCTTTGGTGGTGGTCCACAGGCATTCAACGGTCCATGCTCCGGCCCTCCGTCATTCGCTGGTCCGATGGACAGTGGTTTTATGAACCGTGGACCAGGTCCAATGCAGCAACGCTTCAGTGGGCCAGATGGCATGAATAATGGACCAAGCATTGGACCGAATAGTAGGAATGCTGGGCCCTCCAACAGGACAATCATACAGTTTGTGCCACAGCAGGATCGGCCTACGAACAATACACCCCGCATGCCCTTGGATACCAGATATGTCAAAAACACCGATATCATCAATACGTAGTCTGTCGGGACTAAAACATATAAGTATGTAATGTTTATTTTTGTATCAATTTAACCATACCATCAGGAGTGCACTCAAAAACTTATTTTGACATATGATGTATTCGGGTCCTGGTGCAGTGAGGGCATGGAGGTAGAAAAAACGAAAGACCTGCAGCATTTTTTCGGCCAACTAGTATGACTATTACCAGAAGTGGATGAAACTAGAAGTATGCAAGGATGTATTCAGTGTCATCGACGGCATGTTACCCGTTTTAGCGCATCCAGTTGAAAACATTGCCCCCTAGCG
>JAVTVY010053530.1:0-25282 GCA_036873755.1 Hanleya hanleyi
AAATCCAATATGGACACCAGGCAGCCATCTTGGATTTCCCCATGAAACCTTGTTATCGTGATTTCTCAGGAAGTACTGCATGGACCTTTCTCAAATTTGGTACACAGCTTCCTCTTGTGGTCTAGTTGTGCAAGATACCTTTTCTGGTCCGATTCGAAAATCCAATATGGCCACCAGGCAGCCATCTTGGATTTCCCCATGAAACCTTGTTATTGCATTTCTCAGGAACTACTGCATGAATTTTTCTCAAATTTGGTACACAGGTTCCCCTTGGGGTCTAGTTGTGCAAGATACCTTTTCTGGTCCGATTCGACAATCCAGTATGGCCAACAGGCAGCCATCTTGGATTTCCCCATGAAACCTTGTTATCACGATTTCTCAGGAACTACTGCATGGATCTTTCTCAAATTTGGTACGCAGGTTCCCCTTGGGGTCTGGTTGTGCAAGATACCTTTTTTGGTCCGATTCGAAAATCCAATATGGCCACCAGGCAGCCATCTTGGATTTCCTATGAAACCTTGTTATTGCAATTTCTCAGGAACTACTGCATGGATCTTTCTCAAATTTGGTACTCAGGTTCCCCTTGGGATCTAGTTGTGCAAGATGCCCTTTCTGGTCCGGTTCGAAAATCCAATATGGCCACCAGGCAGCCATCTTGGATTTCCCCATGAAACCTTGTTATCGCGATTTCTCAGGAACTACTGCATGGATCTTTCTCAAATTTGGTACACAGGTTCCCCTTGGGGTCTAGTTGTGCAAGATATCTTTTTTGGTCCGATTCGAGAATCCAATATGGCCACCAGGCAGCCATCTTGGATTTTCCTCTGAAACCTTGTTATTGCAATTTCTCAGGAACTACTGCATGGATCTTTCTCAAATTTAGTACACAGGTTCCCCTTGGGGTCTAGTTGTGCTAGACACCTTTTCTGGTCCGATTCGAACATCCAGTATGGCCACCAGCCAGCCATCTTGGATTTCCCCATGAAACTTTGTTATCGTCATTTCTCAGGAAGTACTGTATGGATCTTTCTCAAATTTGGTACACAGGTTCCCCTTAGGGTCTAGTTGTACAAGATACCGTTTTCGGTCCGAATCGAAAATCTAATATGGCAAAAGGCAGCCATCTTGGATTTCTCCATGAAATCTTGTTATCGCGATTTCTCAAGAACTACTGCATGGATCTTTCTAAAATTTGGTTCACAGGTTCCCCTTGGGGTCTAGTTGTCCAAGATATCTTTTTCGGCCCGATTCGAAAAACCAATATGGCCACCAGGCAGCCATATTGGATTTCCCCATGAAACTTTATCGTCATTTCTCAGGAACTACTGCATGGATCTTTCTCAAATTTGATACACAGGTGGTCCAATTGTGCAAGATACCTTTTCTGGTCCGATTCCAAAATCCAATATATCCATCAGGCGGCCATCTTGGATTTCCTCAAAAACTTTGTTATTGCGATTTCTCAGGAACTACTGCATGGATCTTTGTTAAATTTGGTACACAGGTTCACCTTGTCGTCTAGTTGTGCAAGATACCTTTTCTGGCCCGATTCGAAAATCAATATGGCCAACAGGTGGCCATCTTGGATTTTCCCATGCAAATTTGTTATCGTGATTTCTCAGGAAATACTGCATGGATGTTTCTCAAATTTGGTACACAGGTTCCCCTTATGGTCTAGTTGTGGAAGATACCTTTTTCGGTCCGAATCGAAAATCCAATATGGCCACAAGGTGGCCATCTTGAATTTCCCCTTGAAACATTGTTACCGTGAATTCTCAGGAAATATTTCATGGATCTTTCTGGAATTTGGTACACAGGTCCCACATGGGGCCTAGTAGTGCAAGATAATTTTTTGGTCCGATTCGAAAATCCAAGTTACGCTTCAAATTAAATCGGTATTCTCGAGTTGTGACGTTGCATCACAAGAGTCGGCGGATCAAACGGTGGGGCATATTCTATATATTGACTATAGAGAATATCCATCCCCTCACCTTCCATATCAAGGAGTTCAAATAATTCGGAATTAAAATGTATTTCTTCAAATTTTAAATCAGCTTTCTTTAGTCCATGCAGTAGCAAGTGAACTGCTCCACCCTTTCTTCTGCCGGCGGGTCGGCTACATGAAGGGACGTCACTCTTGTGCCTCAACGTCACAACTCGACAACTGTAGACTACTGCATGTTTCGATCCAAGGGAGATAATCAGGATTCAGGCACTGTCGAAGTTTCAACATTACTGCGCGGACCGGATCCCTTCAGTATTAAGTATTGTACCATCTTACTATTTTCGAGCATGGTATCTTAAAAGAGATATCTCAAACTAGCCCAATAAACAGAACAGAATTAGCATTCGTTCCTAATTATAAAATCTTAAGTATGTTTCATAGCTCATGCCAAAGTGTCAAAGAGATTGGTCTTCGCTTCCAGTACCCAATGATGACACGTGCAAAAAAATAAATAAAAAAAATATACGAAACAAAGGCGAAGAATCCTCCGTACATGTACATTCACTTTCAGACTAACTTTGCTCATTTCTCTTGTATTATAACAACCGACATAAGTACAGTTTCTAGAAATCTTGAAACTCCTGAAACCTAGATTATATCCTGGTGTTTTTCAGTGGCCTTTTTCGATCTTTTTCGCTCAGATTCGAAATTCTGTGAACAAAATTACAAATCAATCGTTTGTTCTTAGTAACAATGGACAAAAAGATCCTCTAGTCATTAGCTTACAATTATCGGACAATGGTGGGCGCCAAGATCCTTCAGGATCTCTCGTATCCCATTGTCTTCGAAAAGCGACTAAACTTCTCTTTTAACAGATCGAGAAATGGTTAAAACGCATATATCATATTTTACCTTATCCCGGTCTGGCCTCTTTATGCAAAAAAGTCCATTTACCCGCCAAATTTACGAGACTTCCTCGCCAGGCCCGAGTTCGTCCGTTAGTATACGTGTGGTTGTGAAAATGAGACAGTAAAACCTGTATTGAATGTTGATATTGTCCAACCATGTTAATGTTAAAAACAAGAAAATCACAACCAACTATATGCTGAAGTAAAAAAAAATAAAATGCAAATATTCATCCCACAAATTGTTTTGGAACGAGTCAAAGAAGACAGGTCTTCTGTAGAAATAATAATTTATGAAGTTCAATGCTCGCATCATGTCAATTATTTACGTTATTTTGAATGTCTTCAGAGTCCAGTTCCTTCTAAGATAAGTTCTGAAAAAAATTAACATCTGTTGAATCAAGATCTGATGACATGGCTGAAATCACTGGTAATCGTCCCCATGGTTAGTTGTTACGATCTTCCCAGTGTTTGCTTAAACCAAGAAAGCTTGATTAACAGGAGTAAATCTTGTAGTCCTTGCTGTCATGCTGTTGATGAAAAGTTACCACTTCCTCATATTTATATGATACAACATGCATGGCGATAGGAAAGATGCCAGCATACTGACATACATGTAGTCACATGGTCCCAGAGTCGGGCATTCTGACTACATCACACCCACAGACATCTCCAGGTGGTTGATTGGTCGGCGCTTCTCTGGTGATCGCTACATGTAGTCTCACACTGCTCAATCGGCACAGGTTAAAGCCCTGCTGGTACATGTGTGAAAGTTCGCCAGTTGCTTGCCGATGAGCGGTGGTTCCTGCACCCACTGAAAACTGGCCGTCGCCCTATGAGTGAAATATATTCTTGAGTGTGACATTAAACCCAATTCTGCTTTCCATGGTTTGTATGTCAGCCACACTTGCTTTGTGACAGTTCAGGTGGCAACTTGGATGGCATTTATATTCATTTATAGCACTTTATTCGTATTTGGAGTTAATGATTTTTTTAATGGTTTGGAAAAATTTCTTGTTCTATCAGCAGTATGTTTTGGAAACGGAATGTTTCATTTTATTAAGCAAATTTGATATTATTTGGAATGTATGAATAATGTAATTGATCAGTTTCCTTTCCATACATGGTCTATAATAGAGATATGGCACAGAGGGCCATACTTGCTGACAGCACTACGGCGAAAACTGTTCCACTCAAAGTGAAAGGTAAATTAAATATGAGACTGAATAATTGTAAAACGAAGTAACTGAACAATTACCACAATGGACTGACCAATTATAGAAACGAAACTGATTTATTGGCTTCGTTTTTTTCCTGGTGATTGGATGCCTATTACAGGGGTTTTTCGTGACAGTTTTGGTAACCCCGATGAAAAACAAAATATGAACTGAGTTTTGCCTGAAAAAATTGAGTATTTTATTTTCTGACATTCACGCGAAAAAATTGAGTTTCCTGTAATAAAATCGAGTTTCTGTACGAAATACAAAGAAATACAAGTCTGCGGAAGGAAAGAAAAGACTGCACCCACGTCGGAAAAGCATGTGTGTGTGTTGTTGTTGTTCAGCCGTCGCATGCACAGCCGTACGTTCTGTACCATTGTGCATGCGCTTTGGAAGATGCGAGGAACCCTTTCCTGTATTTCGTTATGTGGGAAAATAGAGGTTAGCGACTTCCGTTTGTCGCGCAGGTAGTCATTGCATCCTGGCACTTCAAGTAACATGGAATCACATGCGTTAAAAAATAACCGAATGTCTGTTTCCACTGGGAAATTAAAAATAGATCCGGGGTAGCAGGATGAGGTTTTGCTTTATCGACGACAGTTCCAGCTATAAATAGCATAGGCTGGGAATTTCTTGCAGGCTCCGATCACGAACTCCCAGATGTCATTATTAATTCATTGTTGAGGGTCCAATTTTCTTTAGTGAATTTCGGCGCAAATAGCCCGTTCTAAATCGCAAAATAGAGGTTTATTTTCATCACCGGCTATGCAACCTGATAAAATTGAGGCTCGTAGAAGTTTTCTCCTGGCAGTAATTCCTTCAGAAAACCTTCAAATTGTGCTGCAACAATAACACAAATACACTTCCGTTTTTTTTTTCATTTGAGTTTGGGTGTCAGATGTTTTGGACACCCGTACGTTCTCTGGAATAGGGCTACAGTACAGACAGTGCAGATCGCTAACAGATATTTCGATGAGACGGTTTTACTTCGTTTATGGGAATGTAAAGGTGAAATGTCAAGGATCGTCGGTTCATCAAAAAGCTTTGATATGAGTGATTGAGAGAAATTGGGGAGAGTCAAACTAAGACATTTTTTTCTTGACGTATTATTTATATTTATAAATCAGACAGACCTGAAATTGAAAGTAGGCAGGACGATTCGTAGATTAGCCAAATGTCAAGAATTTCAATGTGTCTCCATAAGTAGATAGTATAATAGCTAGATCAGGTAATTAAACTGAGTAAATGCACCCAACCACAATGAAATCCTACCTGACCCCACCGCTACCACCCCTTCTCATCATACCATATACAGACCAGCTGCCACGTTCACAAGCCCAAATTATGGTCCCCAATTATGGAAAGTACATGATTGACTAATGAGTGAGTGAAGGTGGCAGAAATGGGGATGGCGGTGGAACGAACGTATATATGCTGGAAGAACTTGTTGGAGGGGCGAGTGGAAGGACTGCCAAGCCTAAATACTCACAGGGGATTAAGGGTTCAATTCATTGCGCATGCCCAGAAGCTGAACAGTGCGCAATAATAAATAAACAACTATCTGCAGAAATCTAAAGGCTGCGTGCATAAGTCTAAAGGCTGTGTGTACATCCAAGTAGGTTGTGAGAAAAGCAAATAAAGTGGTACCGGGCAATACGACACTGGGCGATAAGGAGGGGGTGTGTGCTTCCATAAACATGACTTAGCTAATAAATGACTAACTCCCAAATACATGGGGACCATAACTTGGGCTTGTGAACGTGGCAGCTGGTGTGTATATGGTATGATGGGAGGGGGTGGGAGAGTTGGAGTCAGGTAGGATTCGATTGTGGTTGGGTGAGGTTTCGGTGGGGATTCCTGTTAATATCTTACCACAAGCCAAGTGGTAGGGCATTATCAGTCTATTAATAACTCCAAGTCCCCACCAAACCCCGGAGTTTGAAAGAGTTCGCTTGACACCTGCATTGCGCTTTGACTAAAACTGATAAATGATCGATTCTTCCTATTTCTAAGATGAAAAGGCTCTCAAAATTGAGTTTTCGTACTTTATTCGATGAAAATTGGGGAAAATTGAGTTTCGGGTATAACTTAGCGCGCCTTCGAGGCGCGTCCAAAAAATTGAGTTTTGTTGAAATCAGAAATTGAGTAGATGAAACAATTTTGTCAAGAATAACCCCTGCTATATTGAGTCATAAACCTTATTTGAAGTTTATTTTTTTGTGAACTGCAAAAGCACCATTAATTTGGGGAAAACCACAGAAAACATGTGGGTTGTTTGTATATGTTTGTACAGACATGGTGGCTGTCAATTTGAAAAAGCATGTCTAGTTTAATTTATGAATGAATTGATTTTCATTTATAATTGCAGTACCGGCAGTAAATTCCACTTCTGGGCAAGCGCTCGTACGATAAGCACCAAGCATGTGTATTCTGTGGTCAACTGTTTAAAAAGCTGACAAGACATTTTGAAGACGTTCATAAAGATCAACTTCCTGTTATGAAGGCTTTATCCTCGAAGCCCGAGCAGAGGAAGAGGCTACTAAAATTCCTTCCTCTTCGTAGCAATTTTTGTGATCGTCAGACGATTGTAGTTAGACGGGGTCAGACCATCCCAGCAGCAATTTTCTACTATGCAAATTTTGTCTTGGTTTCTTCTCCAAAAATGAACTATCATGGAAGCGTCTGAAATAATACGACCCAAAGACTTACGAAACCAGTGAATCTCAACATGAGACAATTAAATGTGGCAAATGGCTCATATTTGGGTCCACATGCTTCAGTATTGAAGAGGAAGACCTCAGTCACCATGTACTGAGTACTCTCAGAGATTATGACATATCCACAGTGGTTCAACGTGACCAAATGATCCTTCAGATGGGGAATTCCAAGTTGAAGAAGCTGGGAATTAAGAAGGCTTCTGTTGTCCGACAACAAATGCGACAGACAGCACGTCTGCTTATTGAACTCAGAAACCTAACACAAAAGCAAATGGCACCACTTTCTGACTACATGAATCCTGCCTGTTTTGACACTATCATTACCGCTGTTCAGAACATCTGTATTCCAATGGGCCAGCGCTCAATGAATGGTGCGGTGCAGTTTGAGAAGCCAGCTCTCGCCTTGAAAATAGGCCAGTCCATAAAAAACTGGCAAGTATGAAGGAAGGATGGTCAATTCGGAATAACGATTCCATTGCTAGGAAAGAAGCCATGAATCTGCTGTGCCTGTACGACAAAGAATGGTGTGAGAAGGTTTCTACCCATGCCTTTCAAACCCTCCGCGAACGCAAGTACAATGCGAGCGAGCTTCTACCACTGACGGATGACTTAGTGAAACTGAAACAATATCAAGTTTCAGAATGAGCCTGGCAGCAGATGTCTTCAATCCCATTTCTGACAATTGGAAACAATTGACTCAAGTAACTCTAGGGCGCATCAATGTCTTCAACAAAAGGCGAGAAGTAGAAGTGGGAGAATTACACAAATTCACGTGCTAGTCCACTAGGTTTTAGTGACCTCCCTGACCTTGAAAAAGAGCTTGTAAAAAGGTGAGTGTGTCTGATGCTTCACTTTTATTCTACATTTATTCGCCAAAATTTGATACTGCAACAATAACCTCAACTGAATTTTTGTTGACTCATTGTATTAAAGCCGTTTTGGAAGCAAATTATCCAGTTAGTTGTTCTGGATACTTATTAAAAACCCCGATATTAGTGCTTGATGGATGTCCCTAAGGTGATAAAATTGATAGAAAAGTCGGCCTAAATATGGTTTCAGAGTCGGAGGACGAAACAGATGAAACATAACTGAATCTCACCTTCATGAGTTGAAGAAAGTTTTCGTTAACTATAGTTCTGGATCTAGGGTAGAAGTCGGTTAAGGATTCATCTGTCTTTCCGGACTCCACCATGTTGAAGTGATCGAAAAGCAACAACGAAAAGTCCCCATTGTTCTAACCAAAGACATGGTAGAGGCACTTGACGTGTTGGTAGCCACAGGGACGAGAGCAAAAGTACATGACCAGAATCCTTACATGTTTGCTGCAAGTGGATTAGGTCATTTGAAGACAGCAGGTGATTTGAAAAAAGCGATCACTGCAGCTGAGCTGCAGCATCCGGAGTTAATAACAAGCTAAAAACTCAGAAAATATATGGCCACTGTATCACAGGTTTGTGCTTCATCTAAATTAGTCCATGAGCTACTAGGGGTCACCTTGCCCCCCCCCCCCACTACAGACCGAAACTATGTTTTTTATGTACTTTAGGACATGTCAAATAAGAAACAACTTGTTAACAGTCGATAAACTGGGACTCACTACCCCTTTTATCACTTTGAAATTACCCCTGTGTTAAAAAGTACAATTTTTGTGAAAATAGGGGGTAGGGTTACAAGAATAGTCTAATCTTCCATAATTATTATCCAATCTTTATAATGTTGGTCACATAGTATTCAGCATTGATTGCTGCATCAAATATTTACAAGATACTATTACTATTTGTTGGGTATGACGTCACATAGGGACCATACATACAACAGTATGAGTAGTAGCGAAAGCGGGCATTTGAGAGTGCGTGAGGATGTGTTTGAGCGATTGAGGGACCATTCTTGGTCCGAATGTGTCGTGTGAGGTGTCAAAGTGAAGCCCTCGGTGTGTAAACTACGATTTGAGGGATGTCCACATGATCTGTGACATAATTGGTGACGTCATCAGTAGGAGTAGTAGCCAAAGTGGGCATTTTTGGGGGTTTGAAGGAAGGTGTTTGGGGTAGAGATGGACCATCCGTGGTCCAAATGGACCTTGTGGGGTGTCTTCTTGTAGCTCTCTGCATGTAGACGACGAATGATATGGTTTTTGTTGGAAATCGCATCGTGCTACTCATGCGCAGTTGGGCAGTAGTAAGGAAAGATGTCATTTTGGGCGTGGGCAATGACATGTTTGGGTAATCAAGGGACTCATGTTTGGTCCAAATGGACCGGGTCGGGTATCCTAGTGAAGCTTTCGTGGGGCAGAGTCGGACTGGCGTGGTTTTATTGGAAGTTGCACCAATCTGCGCATGCGCATTTGGGGTGTAAGTAAAGTGGTAATTCTGGAGGTGCGCAGGGGTATATTTGAGAGTTTGAGGTTCTATATCTCATCCAAAGATGGAGTCTATGGTGTCATCTTGAAGCTCTCGTGGTGTAGACCATGACTTGAGGGACTTCCATGTCGTCTGTCCGTCACTGGTGACGTCATCAGTACGAGTGGTAACGAAAGCGGCCATTTCAGGGATGCGTAGTGGTATGTTTGAGAGACTGAGGGACCTTTCTTGGTCCGAATGGGACATGTTGTGTATCATATCGAAGCTTTCGTGAAACAGCATCCGACTGGTCCAGTGTGTCATAGAAGTAGGGGATATGGCTAGCATGAGCAGACAGTAAATATTGGAAAAGGGGCACTGGAATGGAATTTTAGCCTCGAGGTGAACCATCCGTGGTCCGAATGGGTCGTGTGGGGTAGCGTCGGATTGGACTGGTGTGTAGACTATTATCATCGTTCTGCGCATGCGCAGTCTGGCAGTAATATAGAGCTTTTATCCGATCAGAAGCCGCCATTTGAGAAACTACAGAGCTCGGAGCTGTGGGATGGATCGGTTGAGAACTTGGAGCTCGGAGCTCTTGAAGTCGGAGCTTGGATGTCTTGGAGCTAGAAAGTGACGTCATCGCAGGCATGCGCACGTACCTGTGGTGCACCCTGTACCCTATAGCCCATAGGGCATAAGGTACACCAGGATGCGTGCGATGATAACAGTCCAATCCGATGCTATCCCATGAGCCCTTCACTACGAAACCCCACACGAACCATTCGGACCGTGAATGGTCTACCTCGAGTCTGAAATTCCATTTAAGTGCCCTTTTCCACTATTTCCTGTCTGCACATGCATACCATATCCCTACTGCCACGATACGCCAGACCAGTCGGACGCTGTCTTACGTAAGCTTCAATATAATACTCCACACGTCCCATTCGGACCAAGAATGGTCCCTCCGTCTCTCAAACGCGCCCATACGCATCCCTAAAATGGCCGCTTTCGCTACCACTTGTACTGATGATGTCATCAATGACGTCACAGATGATATGGAAACCCCTCAAGTCATGGTCTACACCATGAAAGCTTCAAGATGGCACCCTACACTCCATCTTTGGATGAGATATAGAACCCCAATCTCTCAAATATACCCCGGCACACCTCAAGAATGACCACTTTACTTACTACTCCCCCTCAACTGCGCATGCGCAGATTGGTGCGACTTCCAATAAAACTATGCCAGTCTGACTCTACCCCATCAAAGCTTCACTAGGATACCCGAACCGGTCCATTTGGACCAAACATGGGCCCCTTTGATTGCCCAAACATGTCATTTCCCCCACCCCAAATGACATCTTTCCTTACTACTGCTCAACTGCGCATGAGTAGCACGATGCGACTTCCAACAAAAACCATATCATTCATCGTCTACATGCAGAGAGCTACAAGATGACACCCCACACGGTCCATTTGGACCACGGATGGTCCATCTGTACCCCAAACACCTTCCTTCATACCCCAAAAATGTCCACTTTGGCTACTACTCCTACTGATGACGTCACCAATGACGTCACAGATGATGTGTACATCTCTCAAGTCGTAGTCTACACACTGATGGCTTCACTTTGACACCTCACACGACGCATTCTGACCAAGAAAGGTCTCTCAATCGCTCAAACACATCCTCACGCACTCCCAAATGCCCGCTTTCGCTACTACTCATACTGTTGTATGTATGGTCCCTGTGTGACGTCATACCCAACAAATAGTAATAGTATTTTGTAAACATTTGATGCAGCAATCAATGCTGAATACTATGTGACCAACATTATAAAGATTGGATAATAATTATAGAAGGTAAGACTATTCTTGTAACCCTACCCCCTATTTTCACAAAAATTGTACTTTTTAACACAGGGGTAATTTCAAAGTGATTAAAGGGGTAGTGAGTCCCAGTTTATCGACTGTTAACAAGTTGTCTCTTATTTGACATGTCCTAAAGTACATAAAAAACATAGTTTCGGTCTGTAGTGGGGGGGGGGGTGCAAGGTGACCCCTAGTAGCTCACGGACTAAATGTATATACATGTGTATAGGAGGAAGTCTGTCTATATACTTTTTCTGGTCGGATAGGGGAGGGACGGGATAGGTGGATGCTATTTCCTTTATAGCTCTTACTGATCCGTCTTCAGTATTTTCAAATGGATTTTTTTTTCAAAAGCGACTAACCGGCCTGACCTGTCTGGAACGCATGACCGACATCAGTCGCTTTTTATATGTAGAAGAGAATTTAGGAATACAATAAATTATCATTTCTCTAGGAGACATATCCTTCGCTCTGGGCTGTTCCCAAACAATTGTTGGGAAGAGCATAGGCATTTGATTTCTTACGACTTCGATATTTAGTTGGTTGGGATTTGTCTTTTAACATTTTAACGCTTTCAACTTGAACTCATACAGAATATGGTTAATAGTGCTTGGTGTCTGAAAACATCGCCTTCCCCCCACCCCATGTACTTTTTTCTGGAACAGGTGTTTCATGGGATAACCTGGTGGAGGAATTTTGATTCTGAGATTGAGGATTTACCTCTCAACCCAATTTAGCTTAGAGGCATTGCTGTCATCATGTATGTCCGTATGTACATCCATCCGTCCGTTACCCAGAAATTTGAGTCTTCTGCATTTTCAGATTTTTCAGAATCCTCAGAAACTTACGCATTTGCCGAATTTTCGTCTTCCTCATATTGTTGTTGTTTGGTGTTTTCGTCGATATGAATCTCTGTTGACTATTCAGTAACGAACGAAAAATCAGTGAATGGCGTGGGTTGAGAATGCTCCAAAAATATAAATTTTGTGCTCAAAATTTGAGTTGTTTACTTTAGGGGTGTGTTTAATAAGTTACAAAATAACAAGTTCCTGCTTGACAGATGCACAGAGCGATCACAATCCAGAGTGCCATATCCTGACGTAGAAACAGTTGAAATACTGCTTATCTGGAGGTTAAGTTGATCAAAGAATGTCAGTTGCCTGTAGTTTTTTCCCGCAGAGTAGCTGACCAAGGCTGTGATCACAGGATTGTAACGGTAAGCAGTACTTCAGCCTAGGCCTGTTCCCAGTTTCTGCATGTTTTAGCACAGTGAAGTCCACCATCTTCAAAACTGTTGACAGGACGATTAGCAGCAAATATTTAGTTTAGTCAAAAACTAATTCTCCAGCCATCTAGGACTCCAGAGACCCCGGCCTAAAGTGCTAGAATAGTATTTTTCCAGATTTTTCACAAAGTTCCACTCCAATCTCTGGCTACTGCAACATCTGGGAAACCAATTTATAGATGGTTATCAAATCTGGTGAACATTGTCTATTTGTGAGGCAGAAGCTGGTCGACCATTATCTTACAGAGTTATGCGACTTATACCCCTTTTTAAAAAAAAATTCCATTGCCATGTCACATTGCCAAACATACATGTACCGTACATGTATCCCAATGAAATGATGTGAGGATCAGAGCCGAGGGTCTTCTTAATGCTGATCTCATGTTTTTATCCCCTGTCATATAAGTGGGAGCGGACTACGGAAATGCTGTTTGTCCATCCCAAACTCTTGTGAATTCAATATCTCGATAACAAACGGGACAAAAACAAAAACGCGAGTATAATTTATAATCGCCAATCATAAACATGATCCAGGCTGAAAATATTACACATACGTCCGCCAGATTGGGAATCACGCCTCTAATTCTTTGGAACGCAGTCAGAGATAAAATAGTGCGAGGAGAGATTAAATTAACGCGTCTGCAAATTAAAAAAAAGGGTCGAAACAAATTTATTCAGGCCTACCGGCACAATATATGTAATTCACCATTTGCAATAGAGAGAGAGAGAGAGAGAGAGAGAGAGAATTAAGGTTTAATGTCGCGCTCAGCAATATTTCAGCTATATAGCGACCATCAAACAAAATTCTAGTACTCAAGTCACTAACTTAGTAATCCAATGCATTAAAACTTACACATATTAAAACTTATGTAACAGCCAGATTTCTCTCAAATAACCCAAGATGCAATCCTGCTAGGGTCCCCGAGGTAACCACAACGTATGATGATCGGAGGTCCGCAATTGGGAGACCAGGTTATGGTAGTCTCATTTACGTCATAAGTAATGTGAGAGTTTATCATGATAAAAATATAATGGCAGGTGACTGCAAGGGTGATCAGCGAATTTCACTGACGCGATGACAAAAAACATAGCGCGCCTACGAAAACTTTTGATGTGTGTTCAGAAATGAGAGTCGCCAAATATTTTGAAGATCACGTTTATCTTTTCCAACCGCATTCTTCGAAAACATAGGTCAAAACATGGGATCGCGTTTGTGTCCTACCATTGTCACACTGGATTGAAAAGAAATTAAATTTTAATCTCTATTTTGTCCCAATGGGCTGTTATGGGCTGTACTGTATAGGGCTAAACCTTTTGTATTCGGCACAGTGCTGTCTTATGAAAGCCTGTAGGTCAAGTTCACTCAGTACTGACCTTGGCATATCTTTGAAGGTCATATACGTTGAAATGTGAATGGCAGTGACAATCCCTAGTGAACACAATATCCAAGAGCCAAATAGAGCGAGGGTCTTCATATTCGGCAGAATGCTGCTCTATGGGAGTCGCTAGGTCAAGTCCACGAAGGACTGACTTTGATCCATTTTTGAAGGTCGCAGAGGTCAATACCAGTGACATTCCCTAGTTATCATGGTATCTAATGACACAATACAGCTGTTGACATTTGGCACAGTGCTGCCCTATAGGAGCCTCTAGGCCAAGTTCACTTCAGACTTACCTTGATTGCCAAATACCAGACCATTGCCTTCGATGCCCTATCTACTGGCCTTGCTGCCCATTGTGAAATTCAAAGTAATCTTATGCTAGCCAGGTCTTAGTGCCACCAGTTCCACCAAATTGTCCTCGCCCTAAACTTCCCCAAATTTGAGGCCTTGAAATAGAGCTTGTTTGACCCTCTTGACTCCAACGACTATTTATCAACGCCACAGAGGCTAAAATGTGAATACCGTTTCTTGTGAACAAAATATGTAAGGCCCAAATAGAGCTTGTCTGAATATTTGTCACCATGCTGTCTCATGGGCCCCCTAGGTATAGTTCACTCATAACAACATCTGTCTTGTATCATGGCGGCCTATAGGTGAAGTCTGCTTATTCACCGATATTTCACACAAGAATGTTAGACAAAAGCATGCGGTCAGTGTCTTCCTTGTTGAGAGAATTTCATGTTCCATGCACATGACATTTTACCTGGATATACACTTGCCTCCTATCTATCATAATGTCTGCTTCACTAGGAGCCTTGTAGAGAACAATTTACTAGTGAAAAAGCAAATAGGCCAGCTAATCGGCTTGTTTTTTAGTTTGTTCATTCATTGAATATTGGTGATGATTTAAAAAAAACACATTTGTCTTTCAGTTTGTCAATTTGTCAGAAAATGAGCTAGAGTAGCTTGCCAATCATCTGGGGCATAATATACTAGTTCATCGCAATTTTTACCGGATGCAAGTATCTGCTGTTGAGCTAACAAAAGTTAACAAACTTTTGTTGGCTGCCGAGAGAGGTGAACTTGGAAAATTCACAGGCAAACAACTGGATGACATCACACTTGATGGTAAGCTGTTGTCTCCAGCCAGGTGAGGGGGACTGGGAAATGCTACCCGTCCATCCGTCCCAGCCATGTTGTGAATGCAATATCTGGAGAACAAATCAACCGATCAACGTCAAACTTGGTGGGAGGCTTCACATAAGCAGCCATCTTGGATGTCACACCCTCGTATAGCACATATCCATGTTGTGAACGTAATATCCCTAGAACAAATCAACCGACCAACTTTAAACTTGGGGTGGTTTCGCATCAGTGAAAAGACGGCTGGGATTGTTTTACACCAAACTATGTGATCCAAGATCTGCATCATCCATAATGGCCGATGTCACACACACATATAGCACCTATGCATGTTGTGCTCGACGAGTGGCTTCATATTGGTGAGAAAATGACTGGGATTGTTTTTCACTAAATTACGTTATCGAAGATGGCCGCCGTCATGTCCCAACCATGTTGTGAACGCGATATCTCGGGTCTATTCCACCGATCGATTGGGACTCAAGAGGAAGTCGAACTCGTTTTGGGGCACAATGATGACATTGGATGGTATTTCAGCATCGTACTGCCACCTTTCTTCCATAGACAATTTTACAACTTTGTCCTTCACAATTATTATATCTCTTTCACATCAACAAGACCGCGCTCTTGACAGCAATCTAACATGTATAGAACGTATATGGTGATTATCGGTTATATTTCTTCTTCATTGGCAGTAAAGTACTCGCATGTGGGAAAGCCATGCGCATAGCATTGCACGACTATTTTGAGACAGGTCTCTGGTCATTTTGCACAACCGACACCTGGCCCGGGGGCACTTGTTTCTTTGGCCAGGTGTCGGTTGTACAAAATGACAGTAAAATTGTGATGATATTCAAAGGTGTAATATATCCCAAGTGTGGATTCCTCTTTTGCCAATTTAGAGTCCATTGCTAAACTGTATATGTGTGGTGGGTAAATGAGTTGTGAGTCTAGCAGATCAACCGGTAATATTTTTGTTCATCTTCATTGCATTTCAGGTTTTCTAGACCAGGAAATAGAAGACGGTTTGTTCATTCTTGATTTTTATTTTTGGAAACTTAAAGTGTATGATATTCATTTTTACTTTCTTGCATGGTTGGGGTATTTATTACATAGCTAAATCTCTCTTTAACTCCGTTTGTAAGCACTTCAGAAATAAAAATAATAGTTAAAGTTAACAGAACAATTAAAATGCTTACAGATGTTCTTGCAGTATTGCAAGCAGTATTTGCATGCTTAATAAACATGAGTAAAAATATTCTTAATAATTACCGACTGCAGAGTTATGTTTCTATGTAAAATGTATCAATAATATATTTGTAAGTTTACATATCCATGAATCCTGGCAATAATGTAACATTTCATTTTGTTGCACACCAGATTTCCAGGATCAAGCTCTGAGTGCATGTTCATTATCAGAAGAAAGTAAGTGCTTCCTAATTTACTTACTTTATTAGCATTAGTGTAGTAATTAATAGATACACTGCTATTGTTTTGGTAGGAAAGGGAGCATTCCCAGATATCATTCAATAGGTATTTTGCTTTGCCCCCCCCCCCCAAAAAGAAACCTGGATTGATTGGTATTCATTTAAAAGAAAAATATATCCCCATGTTAACTCTGGTTTTTACAATCATAGCATAATGACTCAATACTCAAATGTATCTCGCCATGCTGCTATTGGCTTATTTTCTCACGTGGGAGAGTGATGCATACCACATAAAGTCAGTACTAGCTGATGCTTGTCACTACTTCTTTAACTCCACGAATCAGTCCAATTAATGCAATGTAGCAGCTTAATGTTGAGGCTGCATGATTATGTATCTGTACACTATATTTTCAATGATTTTAATCTTTCATTTCTCATATAGTTGATTTCCTTTAGTAGTAACTCCATTGAGGTTCCCCAACTGGAGCCAAACAATAGCTCTTTGGGATATTTTCTCCATAGCAAAACAATCCCCGGAACAATGACATCTCTTTTGCATCCAGCTTATTCTGGCTTTTCCGAAAAAAAAAATCACTGATCTGGTTCAACATGAATGTTGCAGTGATGGGGGACTGAATAAGAGAGACAGAGAGAGAGAGAGAGAGAAGTAAGGTTTAACGTCGCGTTAAGAAATATTTCAGCTATATAGCGACAATCAAACAAAATTGTAATTAATTCAACAAAAACAAGTCAACAACCCAGAAATCCAGAAGTAATCAACACAACACACCAAAAACATGTACATACATTAAAACTTATGCAACAGTCAGATTTCTCTCAAATAACCTAAAATACAGTCTTTTTTCTGACTGAAAAGTTATTCTGAATAAGCTGCTCCATAAAAAAGAATCTCCAACAATCCTAAAAGCTGTACATTCGATCAGAATATGTTTCACTGTGAGATCTTCGTGGCATGGAATGCACATTGGGGCTGGTTCCGTTTTTACTAAAAGTTCGTGAGGGTTGAAAACACAGTTATATGCTGGATTTGAGCGATTATATCGCAATTTTTGATATATTGCAGTGCTAGTATTCCCCATTGTCAATACGCACTGTCTCACAGAATTCTCTACTGCCAATATGCATAGTAATGACCATTAACATTTGATTATATTCGATGGGGTAGTGTAAGTTATATTCATGTGTTTAGTTGTATTTCGTCATATTTTAAGTTATCTAAAATTCTTCTTCACGAACACAGAACTGATCAAAACAAGGACAAGGACAGATAGGTACTCAACCTTCCGCCGCTCCAGCCCTCTGATCCAGCCACGCCGTCTTCAAGCCAATCTACCACCCTCATTCAATAATAACATCCAACAAATCGCGCACTCCAATGATGAACTCAAGCATCCATCCGAACCACCTACTGCGCATCCAGACCCATCTACTCATCGATCAGATCCCCTCAATCATCTATTCGACCCGCCTGTACTGTCCCACGTCCAATCTGCAATATCTCAGCCTTTGGTCACTGAGGTATCCCCCGCTCAGTCAGTCGTCCAGGCAATAGACGTCGAACAATCCCCTGTCCAGTCATCACCCACTCTCCAGATGCCAACTGCCAACCAAACATCGCCTGCCAAGTTAACAGTATCAGTACAACCATTACCCGTCCTTTGGCCAGCACGTCAATTTAACCATCTCCCGCCCAAAGCTCAGCCAACGCCCATCAATACCGACAAGCTATCGTCGTCCGTACCTCAGGGACAGGAATCCCGGCCGACAAACCAAAGGTTCCTCTAACCAGAAAGGCCGGTGAATCACTGTTGCCAACAGCCAGAGGGTCTACGTATCCTGAACATGGGAACACCTCACCATCCATCCTCACCGGAATTATCGAAGAGAGTCAGTCCGGTAGGTAACATAGAGAGAGAGAGAGAGAGAGAGAGAGAATTATGGTTTATGGTCGTGTTCAGCAATATTCATAATTCAGAACTTGCCTCTTATCAGTGAATATGATAACTGCTTGCAAACTGGATACAGTATCAGGCCACAGGACCTTGTTTAGAATTTCTTTTTAGCAATGTAATTGGTGCGTCTTTTGAAAATTAGTTTTTGGGCAATTCACGGGAAAAATACGAATTCTTCCCCGTTTTACTGCACTGGTAATATCTTCCAGTATCATTATGGATCTTGTGAAAGCATTAATTTAGACAGATTCCATAAAACGGCGACAAGCAAAAAATAAATATCATATCACACAATACTGCTTGAACCTTTCTGGGTCAGTGATAAGGATTTTACATATAGAACATCATCATGTCTTGCTGACACCATTGGAAACTGTTTCTCTCTCACAGGAAACCATCTTGGGTTTTCATTACTTTTCTTTCATACACATTTGGAATTGATGGCAACTGTCATACGAATTAGGTCTTTCGATTATTGACGCGGAAATTCATTTAAGAACGACGGCTAAATATTGAATGCTGGATCTCACGCTTGGTATTTCTATTGCTTTCTATCTCGATCAACAACACAAAAGATTCTACTAAACAAAACGATGCGTATGAATAATCACCCAGGCGAAGGGCCCTCTAGCAATACGTGAGGTCTAATATGATGGTCACGTGCTTTGTTTGAAACACGGTTCCTACCCTTCATTTCTACTTTGCTAATTTGAAGACCTTTCTGCACCAACAAACGTTTGTTGAAATTTGTGGCTCAATGATTGGATATAGGAATACAGACGTAAACGTTGATGAACTTTGCATGCATTGTCTTTCAGTTTTTATTTTTATACAATTCGCCACCACAGTAAATCTGTGTTCGTCCTCAAAATACTTTTGGAAAGTTCTTGGTTTTGTTGATATCAAAACAATAGAGACCCTTAGTAGTCATATAGGCGCATGACAACTGCATGCCAACGATGATATCTATGTGTAACTTTGCTAATTCATTAAGCTCGCCCGCAATTCTATTGCTGGGCCCACCTCATCAAATTTCATATGTAAGCTCATGTAAAGTTAAATATAATGAACAAGAAAAGCGAGACTCGAGAGCAGAGCGAGAGCGGGTCAGCCATTTTTCAATACAACTGGGACCTGATTACCACGAGATAACAAAAACTAACAATAGCATAACTGAGGTCAATGTGCAATGAATCTAGTTACATAAATATTGTATAATCCTTTCCAAAAATGTTTTCCTCGTGATTTTCTCGTTACGTCCTCTTTTCAGTTCATGCTACATCATGGCTATCCTCTGTTCGCCCCTATGTCCGCGCCTCAATTCACCAGGCCTCTAAACACAAGTTCACATCGCCTTGGACTGGTAGCCAATGCACCACGATGGCAATGGTCGGCGTAGCACTGTCAACCATGTTTCAGTAGACAGATGGTCACCTGACCTACTCGATACTCTGCTTTAGCTGGTCGATTCGTGCCACGACGCCAATCTCCCCAGCCTTAAGTGATGCAACGATAGCGATCACCGAGTTGGGCTATTCGAACTGTCTGACCAGTTTCGCCGAGTGGAGTTTGGTGACCAAGCCGCTGACACTATCGCCGATGACGACAACTATCAATACGGTTGCATGACCGCCGATAATGTCAGGACCAATCCGGTTATGTCCACGGTCTCCTCCGCCGAGGCTGTGAGTGTAGCTCTAGCCTCTACGGACGGCGCTGTGATTACAGTGGGTTGTAAAGCATGGCTGTATTGAGGGACGGCGAGCGACGGATCAGTCTGTGAGACAGTCACAGCAGAGATGCAACTGGAGTCTCTGGCTATAACGAAAGCGCTATCCTGATCTCACTCTGCTTCAGGTTCGGTTGAAAGAGTTAACGCCAGCATCGAATGGCTTCTCGTTCAAGATGGTCGGTTTCCGGTTGAGGCGTTCCGGTTCCTGCTTGATTCACTGACAGTAGAGGTAAGAGAGAGAGAGAAAGAGAGAGAGAGTTTTAACGTCGCGTTCAGCAATATTTCAGCTATATAGCGACGATCAAACAAAAGTATTCAAGTTAATAACCCAGTAAACTAATGCATTCAAAACATGTACATACATTTAAATTTATACAACAAACCGATCTCTCTCAAATAATCTAAAACACAATCTTCTTTTACTCGACTAAAAAGATCCCTGATGCTCTGCTTCAGGCTCGGTTGAAAGAGTTACCGCCAACATTGAATGGCTTCTCGTTCAAGATGGTCGACTTCCAGTTGAGGCGTTCCGGTTCTTGCTAGATTCACTGACAGCAGAGGTAAGAGAGAGAGAAAGAATTAAGGTTTAACGTCGCGTTCAGCAATATTTCAGATATATAGCGAAGATCAAACAAAATTCTAAGTATTCAAGTTAATAACTCCGTGAACTAATGCATTAAAAACATCTACATACATTAAAATTTATACAACAAACCGATCTCAAATAATCTAAAACAATCTTCTTTTACTCGCCTGAAAAGATCTTCCAAAGTATCTGCTCGACAAAATTTATGTCTTACAATCTTAAAATCTATACAGTCGATAAGAATATGTTTCACTGTGAGATCTTCGTGGCATGAAATACACCTTGGGACTGGCTCTTTTTTTCAGTAAATGCTCGTGAGTTAATCGAGTATGGCCGATTCTACATCGTCTAATCATGGCTTAATCGTAACGTTTCTGGCTGTTCAGATGATTATAGCCTACCGTTTTTTTGAACTCGTGAAGCTGGTTATTATCCATAGCATCCCACAAAGATTGAACCAACTTTCCCACATAAGCACAGATGGATGGTCTGAAATCACTGTATGGGATTCCAACAGGATCAACCTCATCATCTAGGGCTGCCGTAGCCATTTTATCAGCTTCAGTATTACGTTTGATGCCAACGTGACTAGGTACGCAACAAAACACAATTTTAATATGTTGACCAAAGGATATGTGACGACAATACGGGAATAACTCCGTTGTATGAGATGGTAATCAAGCTGAATTATTTTTTCAATCAAAAATCTGCCAAATCAGATTTTTCTAGAAGTTTACATACTGAAATATCAGCCTCGAAAAAATTGCGATGCTCCGTTGTATATAAATGGAGATATGATTCATAGTGTGCTCCTCTGCCTGATTTGGTATTTTCGAGGCATTTATAGCGAGGATTTTCCCTTCTAGCAAAAATATGACACCTCAAACCAAAATAATTTTGTCACATAATATATTAGGAAGGTTGTTTATTGAAAAGAACCACAAATGGTTTTGGTATGAGGTGTCGTATTTTTACTGCGAGAGAAAATGAAAATGCTTCAAAATACCAAAATAAGACCGAGAGCACATTTTGATCAATCATATTTCTATTTTCATGCAACTGAACAACTCAGTTTTTTCGAAGGGGATATTTCAGTATATAATCTTCAAGAAAAATCTTATATGGCAGGTTTTGGAGAGAGGAAAAAATCGGCTTTATTACCATCACACGCAAAGGAGTTTTTCGTATGTTAACGTCACATATCCTTTACAGTCATATAATTGTAGAATATTCAAGATGGTGGGACAAACCCATTATGGCCATTACCAGGTTAGGACTAACCGACATAGTTCAGTATATCTGATATTACCATGATCGAAGGCACTTTTAATGACAAATGGATAGTATAATTAATCAGTAACTTCTACAAAACAATTTTACCGCTGATGGAATTCTTGAACGCGTAGTTTGGTCAGTGGGTGCAAGCATTCCATGTGAGAAAGCGGAAATAAAAATAGACTTTTTACCAGAATCCTCGCATAGTCACTTTTCAGCTACAAGTGAAATTTCGGGCGATGTTTTGAATATTGTGGAATTCTAACTGTCTCAGAATTTGAAGGGGCATTATACGCATATTTTTTCGTTGAAAAGATTCAATTCACTATACCGAACTTGCTAAATATTCGTTAAAAAGGCTTTTATGGGAAGGTATGGGTTGACCCTAACCTGATTACGGTACTATTTCAATTATTACTACTGGTCAATCGAGCGTTATTCCATAGTGGGTATACTAAGAAAATATAAGTATATTAGTTTAAAGATTTACGGTCATCCACTTTTCCGAAATTCTAACCTACGTGTTTTTGCGCCTAATTAAGTTATATTTAAAACATGGATGTGTACTTTTTGAATAAAAATAAATAAATTGGGGGAGGGGAGGAGAAGGGGGACGGGGGGAGGGGGGGGGGGGTTAAGGTGAGAACGCACACGACATCCGAAATCATTCAAAGCGTGTTGCACCTGGTCTTTTTTGAGTGGTAACAACGTCACGCGCGGAGCTTATGTTCGAGCGTTTTTTCCCTGGTAGAAGGGAAAGTTTTCTAGGCGACGAGCGTGGATACTTCTGATTCAATGGAAATTATGGATAACCAAGAAAGTGTCCCCGTTGTTACGATAGTATGGACAGATGATTTTCTGGTGAGTCCGGTTTATTTTGGAATGTTTTGTAGTCAGTTGGCCAGATGTGAAAAAGGGGCTTAGTTTAGCTTTTCGTTACCTCTTTTCCCGCATACCTGACACCTTTTCTAATGTATAGAGGAGACATATGCGCATATATTCTTACTGGTTATCAGCTTACAAGTATGTGCGTTCGATTTCACGGCGTTAAAATGTGATTAACTTAGCAAAAAGTCCTCAAATTCACGTAATCTTATTAAAATGAACAAATTATGTCTCAAATTGAAGGCATTGGATGTGATATGACTGTTGCAAAAATTGGCGGTTATCCAAGCTATGTGTATGGTTTTAGTGAAAGAAAGAGTCTCGAAATTAGGCAAAATACTTGTATTACCTTTTTCCATCGAAGGCAAAAACAATCACAGTGGGACGATCTCTCTCAGGACCTGATCAGCACATACAAAATTTTGCCATTCATCTGGCCAATGTTTTCTATAAACAACATCAGATTATCTGGTTTAATGTCAGAGGGATATCTTAAAATGTTATCCTACCCCAAAAAATTAAAGAAAATCCTTTATTTTAGGAAAATATTTGTAACTTTTCTGTTTACTCATCAAAATAAGCAGATTTAGGTATTTAGTGTGGTATGGTTGTAAAAAATAATAGCGGCTGTACATATCGTATATCTGACTCAATACAATAAATAAGCTCGAAATTAGGCAAAATATTTTTATTTCACCTTTCGATCCCGGAGAAAAACGAACACAATGGCATGACTTCTAAACCGAATCGCTTGATCAGTATACAAATTTTGTTATCATTCCTCCGACTACTGTTTGCTATAAACAAGATCAGATCATCTGGTGTTAGAGTCATAGAGATAACTTAAAATGTTACCCTACCTTCCATAATTAAGAAAATCCTTCATTTTATGAAAATGTTCGTAACTTTTCGTTTACTTTTCAAAATAAGCAGATTATGTGTCATGTTACAGATATTTATTGTGGTATGGTTGTGAAAAATAATATATCTGACTCAATACAATGAATAAGCTCGATATTATGCAAAATATTTTTATTTTCCTTTTTCCATTCCAGGTAAAAACAAACACCAGGCATGACTTCTCAACCGAATTGCTTAATCGGCATATAAAATTGCTTGCCATTCAATAACTGGTCTCTTGGATCAATAACTGGTCTCTGGCAAACGAGATCATACCAATTTTATAAGTGACTGCGTTAGATTCGAGTTATTTTGCACAAAACAAAACAACAAACAGTTGAATCTGGAACGGTATAGAAACGCTACATTGAAATCATTGATTAATGGGATGCGCCCAGGTAGCATTCTCTGAATGTCAGAGTTTGTTACCTAAACTGTCGGCTTAACACCCTGCAATGGGTCCAAATACGCAGTGACCATACGCATTCAGTCTTTATCGATTTTGCTAGACACAGGATACGTAAATCTACATACCTGGGAGATGGAGAACACTCCCAGTCCTTTTTTACAGAATGAGTAAATGATATATTTAGGTGCTTTTAAACTACTTGACAAGAGCACAGAGTATTCTTTAGCTGTGACATCCAAAGCCCACTCCGCACCATTTAGAAACGGGCGATGCTGATCGGTCGAGTCATGCACACAAAAACTGCACGTCACGGTTTTAACAACAGTGCAATCTCACAGTAGGAGGTGTTCAATCTGATTCCAGGAGAACGCTAGATACATAATTGACTCGTATTTCCTGTACGTTGTTTGAAACCTCGCGCAATCCATTTAACCTTTTGTTACTAAATCAAATAACATCGATTATCAGTTTCATGTAGGTTTCTGTTCAGCTATGAAGGTAAAAGGTTTGATAATTGTCCATCTGTGGATAAACCTCTGCTTGGAAATGATAAATAATAAATGGATCAAAACGGCACGTCGTGTATTCCTTCATGTTGAATTAATCCAATGTAAACCATGTTCCATTTGATGGTCGGTTATGATCACAATGGACGTTCTTTTGTCATACATTTGAATAGCTAAGTAATTCAAATATGCAACGTTTTTCGATTAACCTTTGTAATTAATCCCATATCATCAATAGGTAGATTCAATATAAATTGTGGATATACTTTCCGGGTTGAATATCCTGTCGAAATTGAAGAACGCGTTTTTGTTCATCTGCATTACTTTCATACATTAGCGGACAATGCACGGATCTAAAGTCGGCTGTATAGAAATGGCGACGCTTTCAAACTGTGATAAAACAAAACATGGGCATCAGGCTTGTGACGCGGCTTCACTGTTTCAACCGTTGTTAAAATTGTTGAATTTATGTGGCGTAATTTTCGATGCTCGTGTCCATGATCCGTTAGCGGTCTGCGACTGTCGCTCTGCGGCTGATGAGTCACCACCTCTGTCGGGAATCGTTTGTAAGAGTAAGAAGCTGTGTTCAAGTCCACACCGAATGTGCTTCATCTTTGCAGTGGAAGCTCTAGTTTGGGGAAATATCGCAAGATTATTGCTATGTTTTCCGGACCTAGCTGCGCACAGTGCAGATTCGATGTTAGCTATAACTCTTCTGTTTTCAATGAGCGCGTGTGCATTGAGTCTGACGGTTGGAACTTTGAAAACCTCCCATGTGTTT
>JAVTVY010053531.1:0-26970 GCA_036873755.1 Hanleya hanleyi
GAGGTACCAATAGATCGGTTATTTTCTAAACAGAAAAGACAAGCGTAGTATTAAACGATCATCAATAGAGAATTGCTTATATAACTGATATCGTACGAAAATTATTGTAGAAACAAAATTGAAACTAAATGTATAAAAGGAACGCATCGTCAGATGCTACTTCTGACAGAATGGACACCTATATCATCGTTGACAGCACAGGCTCAATCCAACTGTTCCATAGAACGATCCCAGTCATTTCAACGTTGATTTGAATCAATCAAAACGACTAGATCGAGGATGGTCTGTCGGACTGAGTTGAAAAATTCATTCCATTTTTCAAGTCTTTGGAATGACCCGGCATTGGATCGAATCCTGACCCTCATGGTGTTCATTTGAACATCATATATGAACATCCTATGGATTAAAAATAGTGACCAGCGAAATGGACTTGATATAGTTGGAACATCATGATGTCTTGCTGACATCATTGAAAACTATTGATCGCTTTTCTCTTGCGGGAAACTAGCGTATGTCCATGTATACCAACATTTTTATTTTTTTTATTTTTGCCGCTGTATGAATTAAGTATTTGGATTATTGGACGCGGAAAGTCTTTAATGGACGCCGGCTGAGTATTGAATGACGGACTAGAAGCGTGTATTCAGTAAAAGTTGAATCAGTCAGAATCGGTGAGAATACCAAATGCATCATCGCAAAAACTGATCCAAAAGAGCTAAAATATTTACAGGTTTTATTTCCGTAATCTCTGATAATGGGAAATGGCAATCAATCATATTATTGTGACAAGGCTAAGAGTAATGTTCATTTGTTTAACACCCCAAGGAATGAGTAATAAAACTATCTCACCGCAGAAGTCCATTACCGATAAGTTAATATGCAGACACTGTGTCTTTCGTTCTATGGCAGATATTAGAATATATTAGCTCGGGAATTAGCTCACTAGTGTTATTAATACTGGTTGTCAGTAGATCAAAACTAATCTGTTATGGCATCTAATCTAATCTGCCAAAAGAGTGCTATTTGTCCAAAAAAAATTGATCGTAATGTGCAAATGTCTGAGCGGTCCTATTGATCCAAACAACAAAGGGAACTCCTTGTCCTAAAGATTTTTGGAAACAAACTGGTAAGGTTGGCGTCGGGCAGGACAGACTTGAGCAAATCCCTATGGAAATCAAATTGAACGCTAATATGATAAGCCACCCTGATGTTGTCTCAGAAACCTGAACAAAAAATTAGCTTCCAGGATTTTCTCAAATCTTCTGATACCCACGAGAATCTAAATGCATCAGGAGAAGGTTGTGTTAGTGAGAAAGTGGAGATTTATGAATTAAGTGCAGCTATTATATCTATACAAGAAATGCAAGATTCTATATAGCTGGCGCTAAGAATGATGAAGCTCTGGGAATTTATTCCATTTCAATTGAAGTATGTTAGAACGATACTGTTTTTAGATTTTTGTACGGACTATTTAATGTCTGTTTTCAATGTGGAAAATCTCCCACTATATGGTCTAAGGAAATAACCCCTTAATTCCTAAATCAAGGTCCGTGGATACAAGGGATCCGTTATCTTATAGAGGTATAATGTTGACCCATGTTGTCTATAAATTCTTTAGTGCTGTGCTAAATGCTAGATTGACAACATGGGCGGAAGATAATAACCGTTTATGTGTCTAGAGACAACAATGTGTCTAGAATTGAGTCTTTTCGGATGCACAAAGACTCAGACAATATATACCTACATGAAGTATCTACCAACAAAATGGGTCCAAACGTGGAACTGTAGACCACATTTTATCTTTTGACACAAATAATTGAAACCCGCAAAAAAAAAAGAGACAAAGTTTTTTTTTTCTTCATTTGGTGTATTTATTGATTTCAGCAAAGCTACGTTTATATACATGGCAGATAAACAGGCCACTTTAGTGACGGGATGAGTGATTTGTATATAACCAGCTGGAGTTGCGAGTTCAAATGCGAGTTGTCTCCCATACCGTCTTGGAGTTAAAACGGGTCTTCCGCGGTGTTCTACTAAAAGGGCTGAAACCTGATGACGTTTTGTACCACTTCTATCCTGTGATGCAATGTACATTCATGACAATTACATGACCGGTTGACATTACAATACAGTTAAATTACCCCATCACCTCAGTCATGTAACACCACATTAATTTGGACTGGCACAGCCGGAAGAGCAAAGTTTAATTTCGCGGGTCGGGTTACATATAGGACTTGTGTAGCCACGATAGTAAAGTCCAAAAGCTACATGAAAGAATGAGAGCAAAATAGTGATGCAGTCTTTCAACATTTAATAAGTCAGCTTCACCGAAATAATAAGGCATGTTACCCACATACGTTCATAGAAATAATAAAAAATATGGTACCAGATAAATAGCAATTTCCGTACTATCGATGATGTCCGATCGTATTTTCTTAACAGTGTGGCATACTTATGTCCAAACCTATGAGAAACAGCTGCAATGGACAGCTTGGTGATACAACCAAGTCGACCAATTTATATTATTTTTTCCATCAATTTATTTATTTGTTTTGGGTTTTTTCAGGCTCAATAATTTCCCCGGGTATACGAGAAATAGCAGCTAGGTATGTCAACAGCTTTGAGGAGAGCTAAGTCTTTTGACGTGTTACTCGGGGAAAGTGATTAATAATAAATACCAATGTATTATCGTCCCTATTATCAGCATTCACCAGGTCATTGAAATCATGTCGGCGCGGCGAGGAGAGGCGAGGCGATGCCTGCTTCGCTACACAGCTTGACGAAATCATCTAATTTACTCATGGAAGACTCACGTTAAATATGTACATGATTTATTGCAAGTATTATTTCATTCGTTCCAGTAACTTCTTTACCTAGTCTGGTTATATCACGCTGTAATCACTCTGTATGGAGAAATGTGCCTTCTGGGCATCTTCAACTTTTAATTCCGTCATCCGAATACGCTTCCTCGACGATCCTTGATTTACATCCGACTATTCAGCGTTATCCTCAACGGGACAACAGCTTTCGAGTAAAGGATTAATGACTTACTGATTAGTAATGTAAAAATAAGCGTTTGGGCCGCATGCTTAGGTTCAGGTTCAGGTTCAGTGACATCATCAGCATAAGTGACATCCTGAGTGGAAGTGACGTAATCATTACCGGAAGTATTATCACAGAAAATGAAATTATCACCGGAAGTGACATCAGTACAGGAAATAACGTAAAACAATATCAGAGTGCAGGTTGAGAAACAGGATCATGATCAGGGAGGGATCAGGACGAGTTAAGCTGTACAATGAACACAATAGATAAATAGGTGAACAAAGTTAATGGACAAGTGAAAGGTAAAAGATGAATATAATCAGGGAAGGGGGAAAAAATAAAATAAAACCGGTATAGGATTAAGGACCCGACCAACCAGAATCAAGTATGCGACTATCATGTTTAATGACAGATATAAATTGTAAAGAATTATCGACCGTGCTTGATCACGTGATACATCAGGTATAATCCGTGTTCATTGCTGCGGGAAATCTACCGACTACTGTAGTTGAAACAATGAGAAATCCTTTTCATAGTCCCACTCCATACCTAGATTTTCGATTATCTAGTGAAAAGTCGACCAATCAGTATGGCGTATTATACTACGGCCATGCTTTATCACGTGACATTAAAAAAATCATCCACTCTATAGCAATTATTAGCACAAAGAGAGAGAGAAAGGAGAGAGAGAGATTTAAGGTTTAACGTCGAGTACGAAAACTAACCACCGCGTGTGATACATGGATCGATATTAGGCCATGCTTAGCAGACTTGAGGGAGCGATCATATGCATTATAGTCGTACCACGTCTAGTTTTCACTGGTTTAAACAGACATCATCCAAATTTCCAAAGGAGAATATTACACAGACCAAACCGTCTATTACGGCTATATCAAATACAACGTTCTGTGAGTTTGTAAGAGGTACCAATAGATCGGTTATTTTCTAAACAGAACAGACAATCGTAGTATTAAACGATCATCAATGGAGAATTGATTATATAATTGATATCGTACGAAAATTACGTTCTGTGAGCTTGTAAGAGGTACCAATAGATCGGTTATTTTCTAAACAGAACAGACAATCGTAGTATTAAACGATCATCAATGGAGAATTGATTATATAATTGATATCGTACGAAAATTACGTTCTGTGAGCTTGTAAGAGGTACCAATAGATCGGTTATTTTCTAAACAGAACAGACAATCGTAGTATTAAACGATCATCAATGGAGAATTGCTTATATAATTGATATCGTACGAAAATTATTGTAGAAACAAAATTGAAACTAAATGTATAAAAGGAACGCATCATCAGATGCTACTTCTGACAGAATGGACACCTATATCATCGTTGACAGCACAGGCTCAATCCAACTGTTTCCATAGAACGATCCCAGTCATTTCAATGTTGATTTGAATCAATCAAAACGATTAGATCGAGAATGGTCTGTCGGACTGGTTGAAAAATTTATTCTATTTTTCAAGTCTTTGGAATGACCCGGCATGCGATCGAATCATGACCATCATGGTGTTCATTTGAACATCATATATGAACATCCTATGGATTAAAAATAGTGACCAGCGAAATGGACTTGATATAGTTGGAACATCATGATGTCTTGCTGACATCATTGAAAACTGTTGATCGCTTTTCTCTTGCGGGAAACTAGCGTATGTCCATGTATACCAACATTTTTTTTTGTTTTTGTTTTGCCGCTGTATGAATTAAGTATTTGGATTATTGGACCCGGAAAGTCTTTAATTACAACACATATAAGGGAAGTGGGAAGAGGTGCCGACATACTGACTGCGTCACATGACTTCACAGAATAGTCTTCTGGTTAACCTATACTAAAGCACATACCAAGAATCTAGCGATTCGTGATATGTGTTGTATCTCAGGTACGCTTTTATTGTACCTGTTCATGTGGCAACTTGGATGATATGACCACACGGCCCCTAGCATCGGCATAAGCGGTATTGAGTATTGAATGACGGACGGACTAGAAGCGTGTATTCAGTAAAAGTTGAATCAGTCAGAATCGGTCAGAATTCCAAATGCATCATCGCAAAAACTGATCCAAAAGAGCTAAAATATTTACAGGTTTTATTTCCGTAATCTCTGATAATGTGAAATGGCAATCAATCATATAAAGTGACAAGGCTAAGAGTAATGTTCATTTGTTTAACACCCCAAGGAATGAGTAATAAAACTATCTCACCGCAGAAGTCCATTTCCGATAAGTTAATATGCAGACACTGTGTCTTTCGTTTTATGACAGATATTAGAATATATTAGCTCGGGAATTAGCTCACTAGTGTTATTAATACTGGTTGTCAGTAGATCAAAACTAATCTGTTATGGCATCTAATCTAATCTGCCAAAAGAGTGCTATTTGTCCAAAAAAAATTGATCGTAATGTGCAGATGTCTAAGCGGTCCTATTGATCCAAACAAAGATTTTTGGAAACAAACTGGTAAGGTTGGCGTCGGGCAGGACAGACTTGAGCAAATCCCTATGGAAATCAAATTGAACGCTAATATGATAAGCCACCCTGATGTTGTCTCAGAAACCTGAACAAAAAAATAGCTTCCAGGATTTTCTCAAATCTTCTGATACCCACGAGAATCTAAATGCATCATATCAGGAGAAGGTTGTGTTAGTGAGAAAGTGGAGATTTATGAATTAAGTGCAGCTATTATATCTATACAAGAAATGCAAGATTCTATATAGCTGGCACTAAAAATTATGAAGCTCTGGGAATTTATTCCATTTCAATTGAAGTATGTTAGAACGATACTGTTTTTAGATTTTTGTACGGACTATTTAATGTCTGTTTTCAATGTGGAAAATCTCCCACTATATGGTCTGAGGGAATAACCCCTTAATTCCTAAATCAAGTTCCGTGGACCCAAGGGATCCGTTATCTTATAGAGGTATAATGTTGAGCCATGTTGTCTATAAATTCTTTAGTGCTGTGCTAAATGCTAGATTGACAACGTGGGCGGAAGATAATAACCGTTTATGTGTCTAGAGACAACAATGTGTCTAGACTTGAGTGTTTTCGGCTGCACAAAGACTCAGACAATATATACCTACATGAAGTATCTACCAACAAAATGGGTCCAAACGTGGAACTATAGACCACATTTTATCTTTTGACACAAATAATTGAAACCCGCAAAAAAAAAGAGACAAAGTTTTTGGGTTTTTTCATTTGGTGTATTTATTGATTTCAGCAAAGCTACGTTTATATACATGGCAGATAAACAGGCCACTTTAGTGACGGGATGAGTGATTTGTATATTACCAGCTGGAGTTGCGAGTTCAAACGCGAGTTGTCTCCCATACCGTCTTGGAGTTAAAACGGGTCTTCCGCGGTGTTCTACTAAAAGGGCTGAAACCTGATGACGTTTTGTACCACTTCTATCCTGTGATTGTAACGTATTCACACAAAGTCCTTTTGTGTTTTACAGAATAAACTTTACTGCCCAGCTCGGAACACATTTACAGGTCGGCGGCCATTTACATCCCTGTGACCACGTGGTGCTTGAGGGACCATTCTAAAATTACCAAGGCACATAAGGGGCCATCTCAATAGTAACGAGATACACTACATTCCCTCATATTTAAGCTAGATGGATGCACCACTCTTTAGACTTATTAATCTAGGCACGCCTCAAAACAAAACAATGTAACATTTTATCAATTAACAAACTGAACACAATTAATACCGGCTTTATATTCGGAAGATTTTCTGACTCGTATGAATTGAATAAAATCTCTTGGGAAATGTTACTTTGGGTAGTCCACATTCTTCGGTGTCAATAATTCACGAAAGGAAGTATTCAAAACTAACTGTCAACATTTGGATACTATTATCACTCAAAAGTTTTCACAACCTATTCACAAGTCTAAGCGATCAGGTGCCTTTCGGACTCGATCTGAACGACGCAAAGTTACATCCGATGAACTGGTCATCGGTACATCTCCCTGTACCTGAACATCTGCAAGTTGCGTGGAAGACCTCATTAGTGGAATGTCAACAGGCACACTATTCTGAGGCATGGGTAGCCAACGGTTAACATGAGAGTTGTCCATTTCAACAATGGGTGGATAAATCACTGTATCGTTGTTCGAACCTTCCGAAGATAATCTCACGTGATCACCATGACGTCGAACGATACGACCATCTGTCAGTTTAATGACAGACAGAGAGCCATACTTCTCCACAATATTGCCTTTTAGCCAGCGTGCATCAGATCCAAAATTTTTGACAAAAACCTGGTCTCCTATATCTAAGTGTCTGTCTCTTACATGCGTATCATGCCAAAGTTTTTGTTTGGCTTGTACCCTTCGAGCTTTGGCACTTTCATCAGGTTGTAACAAATCCAAGTGTGTTCTTAAACTGCTTCCCATTAGAAGTTCTGCAGGAGACTTCCCAGTCGTTGAGTGCGGTGTCACACGGTACTTGAACGAAAATCGTGATACCCTGGATTCCAAGCTTCCTTTAACACCCATTTTCCTCATCCCGTCCTTAAATGTTTGCACTGACCGTTCTGCAAGACCATTTGAGCCCGGATGGTAAGGAGCGGAAGTGAGGTGAGTGATCCCATTTACACGTGTAAATTCACAAAATTCAGCACTCGTGAACGACGAACCGTTGTCAGATACAAGAGTACTTGGTAGGCCATGTGTGGAAAATGACATCCTTAGCTTGCTGATGCTTACTTCTGATGATGTCGATGAGACTGGGAATACCTCCATCCATTTGGAGTACGCATCAGTTATGATCAGGAATGTCCTATTCATAAACGGACCAACATGATCAATATGTACGCGACCCCATGGCCTGGTGGGCCATTCCTATGGATGCATCGGGGTTGCTGTTGGTAACTCAGCATTTACTTGACACGAGTCACATCTGCGAACCAAATTTTCAATATCCCTGTCCAGGTGTGCCCACCATACATAGCTGCGCGAAAACGCCTTCATTCGCACAATTCCAGGGTGCGACTCATGTAGCATCTCTAGAACGAGATCTACCTTGTGGGGGAACCACGACTCTACATCCCCACAGTATCACTCCATCGTGCACGCTTAACTCCAATTTACGTACAAAGTATGGTTGAATGTCTGGTTCTACAGACGGTGGCCATCCATTCATGATAAAACGTCGTACACGCGTCAACAATGGATCACGGCCTGTCCATCGTTTGATCTCTTCGGCCGTTACAGGTGAGGCGTCTAGAAATTCCACAAGTAGCACAGTATCGCCCGGTGTTGGCACTGTTTGTTTCTCTCTCAGAGGCAAACGACTCATGGCATCAGCGTGGCACCTTTCCAAGCCAGGTTTGTATGTGAATGAATAGTCATAGGCGGACAGGGTTAGTGCCCATCGCTGAATCCTAGACGACGCAAGGATTGGAACGCCTTTGGTTTCACCAAATAAAGTTTGAAGTGGCTTGTGATCTCAAAGTGTCTGCCAAACAGGTAAGCATGGAACCTTTTGACTCCGAAGATAACTGCGAGTCTTTCTTTTTCTAGTTGTGAATAGTTCTGTTCAGCGGGAGCTAGGGTACGCGACATGAAAGCGATGGGCTTTTCTGATCCATCATTCATTCTGTGCGACAGTACTGCCCCAATGCCATATGGGGAAGCATCGCAGGCCAGTAACATGATATTTCAGTGGGACAGCACTATAAAATGGCAGTATTAGATCTGCTCTGTTACAAGTAGGTACCCCTGCCCCTCCCCCTCCCCTCCTTTTCCTTCCCCGTCGTGATATAGCTGAAAAAATGTTGAAAGCGACGTTAAACCCTATTCACTCACTCACTCACCCAGTAACAAATCCTTGTCTGAATCATAGTGAATGAGAACTTTGGAGGAATTTAATAGGTCCTTCGATGCCTGGAAAGCCCCAGCTTGCATTTGACCCCAGTGCTACTTGCTTGTTTTCCTCAACAGAAGATGTAAGGGGGCCAAAACTCTCGACAGATTGGGAAGAAAACGACCATAATAGTTCAAGAGTCCAAGATACGACTTGAGCTGTGTGACGTTCTTTGGAATCGGGGCTTCCACTATTGCACGCACTTTCTCTTCCACGGGATGCAAGCCTTCAGATAGATAACTTCTTTCGCTTGAAAGACACACTTTTCCACTTTGGCACACATGCCAGCATCCTCCAATCGCTTGAGAACCATTTCCAAATTTCTCATATAGGCCGCTTCAGTCTCACCTGTCACCAAAATATCATCCTGATAGGCGCAGACGTTTGGAATACCCTGTAACAAGGTGTCCATGCTCCTTTGGAAGATTGACGGGGAGGACGAAATTCCGAACGGAAGTCGGTTGTAAGAAAATAATCCACGCTGTGTATTTATGGTGGTATACTTCTTTGACTGCTCATCCAGGGGTAACTGCAGGTAAGCACTACTTAAGTCAATTTTCGTGTATGTTTTCCCTTCACTCAAGTTGGCATAAAGATCCTGAATCCGTGGAATCGGGTAGGTGTCCAACTTCGCTACCTGATTTACTGTGACTCTGTAGTCACCACATATTCGTATTCGACCATCACTCTTCAGGACCGGCACGATGGGTGCTGCCCAGTCCGAAAATTATATCGGTTCAATAATTCCTTCCTGTTGGAGGCGATCCAACTCCGCGTCGACCTTTGACCTCATTGCGTACGGTACTGGTCGTGGTTTAAAGAACTTTGGCTGGGCTGTAGTATCGACATGAATTTTTGCTGTCATATTTTTAACCTTTCGAAGCCCATCACGGAACACTCCAGGGCATCGTTCGATTATTGGCACATGTGAGGGCGTGTCACTCACATGACAAATCTCTGTCCAATTTAACCGAAAGATCTTCAGCCAGTCGCGACCTACCAAGTCTGGGCCATTTCCCTCAACAACAACAAGCTGGACTTTGGACTTCTGATTTTTATACCCCACTTCAACATCAACCGTGCCGGCGACGTTGATGTTCTCACCTGTGTATGTGCGTAACTGTGCAGTCGATTTTTTCATAGCTGGTGATTCACAAAACACATTTTTGTATGTTGTCATGTTTACAATGGAAACTGATGCACCCGTATCGATCTGCATCTCAACAGATTTTCCATTAACACAAAAATCGGCCACTAACGGACGTACACGGTTTTTGCCCGCCTTCATGTTGAACATAGAGTAAACACTGTCGTCATCAGTATCTTCTGCACTGTTATCCTGCACAACGTTTGCTCGGAATTTATCAGTCCGTTTTCGCGTGTTTTTTCAATTCCACCTTTTCTGAGTACACATTTTTGAGATGTGACCTTTGGCATGACATGAATGGCACTCCGCGTCCTTAAAACGACATTCATCTGATGAATGAAATCTACTGCTACACCGGAAACAAGGAGCAAAACTCGACTGGTAACTTTCCTTTGAGTGTTAACCACCACCACAAGAACCATTGAGATCTGACCTTTTTACAATACTGATTTTGTTATTAAATTAAATTTGTTGTGGTTGTTTTGGTGTTGTACTTGATTTACTTTCTCTTCCTCCTTCCCTTGCGGGAAATTAGGCTGGGCGGCTTTTAGAGTTTGAATGTCTGAAGCATGTTTTGCCGCGATTTCCATTCCCTGGGCTATATCCATGGCTTTAGCAAAAGTAAGGTCTTTTTCTGACAATAACCTGCGCTGAAAACGATCGTCTTGCACACCGCAAACTAATCGGTCACGAAACATTTCCTCTAATGTCGCTCCAAATTCACAGTGTTCAGCCAAATGTCTTAAATCGGCAATAAAATTAGAAATTGACTGACCTGATTTTTGAAACTCCGAGTTGAATTTGAAGCGCTGTACAATCGGGGAAGGCTTCGGGTGGTGATGTTCTTGAATAAGTTCACATAACTGTTTGAAAGTTCTGTCCGTTGGCTTGTCTGGGGACACCAAACTACGCATAAGCCCGTAAGTTTTTGAACCACACACGCTCAAGGTGAGTGAGTAGGATTTAACGTCGTTTTCAACATTGTTTCAGTCATATCACGACGGTGCCTACATGTGCCAGAACACGAGAGTGTCCACAGTTCCTATTATTCTGGACACTGATCAGCCCAGTCGGTACAGCACCCGGTCACCCATCCAAGTATTGACCGAGCTCAACGCTGCTTAACTTCGGTGATCTGACGAGAACCGGTGTGCCCAACGTGATGCGCCGTAAAGCCACACACGCTCAATAGTATAGCACGCTGTTATCCAGCATCTTCTATCTCGTTGGCGATAAAATACTGGGCGAGACGCTCGATGTACTGAGTCCAATCTTTATCGTAAGCGTTGAACTCGTCGATCTTGCCGAAAGCAGCCATGTTCGTCAACAAATTCCAGTGAAACTTTTAAGTTCAAACAATCTCCGAATTATCCTCGTCGCCAAATGTAACGTATTCACACAAAGTCCTTTTGTGTTTTACAGAATAAACTTTACTGCTCAGCTCGCAACACATTTACAGGTCGGCGGCCATGCATCCTGTAACCACGTGGTGCTTGAGGGACCATCCTAAAATTACCAAGGCACATAAGGGGCCACCTCAATAGTAACGAGATACACTACAGGAATATGATATTCCACATCTCTTAGCTTTTTGGAACAGATTTAAGTTTGGTTAAAAGCATGTACATATCTTTGTATCCATTCTTGTTTTTAACATTGATTCCAATTTTACTGCAAGATACAGGTTACTGGACATGAGGATTCCTACAACCAAGCAATAGCTCATGATGTTCCTTGTTTAATTTCGTTTGGCGTTGGTAATCCAAAAAAAGAAACAGCTACTTGGGCAAAGTGGAAATTTCAATGGCTTATCCCGAGTAAGCATTCTCTTGTGAACCGACAGGTTTTCAATGTTGTGTCGCTGGACAGCCAATCAAGATATATGTATGGCTTTTCACCAGTATCAGTTCTTTCTTGTCGATTTAGCTCTCCTTCATATGCACAATTATATGGCACGATGAACATTTGTATGACTTTTTGCCTGTATGAGATATTTTTGTTGACTAGATGATTCTCCTTCGTCACGTAGTTGGACAGTTAAACCGCTGATTTGTATGATTTTGCATTAGTATGAGTTCGTTGATGTCGATTCAAGTTCGCTTTTCTTCCACAACTATGAGTGTACCATCCACATTTGTATGGCTTTTCACTAGTATGATCTCTTCTATGCTCTATCAGGCATCCATTCGATGTACAGCGAAATGGACACAATGAACATTTGTATGGCTTCCGTGTATCACCAGTATGAGATCTTTCGTGACGAGTCAGTCGTTCTCTTCGTTTGCACTTATAGGGACACAGTGAACATTTGTAAAGCTTATCAGCAGTATGAATTGTTTCATGTCTCTTCAAGTCTCCTTTCGTTGCACAGCTATAACGACACAACAAACAATTGTAAGGTTTTTCACCAGTATGGATTCTTTTATGCACACCAAGGTGAACTTTCTGTGCGGAGCTATATGAGCACATAGAACATTTGTACGGCTTTTCACCAGTATGAATTCTGTTATGTTTCTCAAGGTTACCTCTATCTGTACAGCTATATGAGCACAGAGAACATTTGTAAGGCTTTTCGCCAGTATGGATTCTTTTATGCATATCAAGGTGACCTCTCCATGCAGAGCTATATGAGCACAGAGAACATTTGTATGGCTTTTCACCAGTATGCATGTATTTGTGCTTCTCAAGGTTGCCTTTCTGTGTACAGCTATACGAGCACAGAGAACATTTGTAAGGCTTTTCACCAGTGTGCATGTATTTGTGCCTCTCAATGTTACCTTTCTGTGTACAGCTATACGAGCACAGAGAACATTTGTAAGGCTTTTCACCAGTATGGATTCTTTTATGCACAGCAAGGTGACCTCTCTGTGACCTCTAATGTTTATACATTACACAGCCTTGGTGGGTTCATACGAGCACAGAGAACATTTATATGGCTTTTCACCAGTATGAGTTCTTTCATGCCTCTGCAGATCACTTCTGCTAACACAGCTATAAGAGCAGTGTGAACATTTGGATGATTTGTCTCCAGGTTTAGATATTTTCATTCTTCTTGGTTGACATAAAGCTGAATTGCGTGATGGTTCTTCAGTCGTTACAATGTTTGCACTCTTCGTTTCTACGCGATCAGTATGTAGTTCCAGGTTATCGTCCTCCAACCGTTCAATATTTGTACCAGCATTATTCCTTAATTGGGGATCAACCTGGTACAAGTTCACTGGGTATGGTCTGTCTGTTACCATGGCCAGAACATTAACAGCTCCATTACCTTTCATCTCCTCTGTGTATGAACAGCTCTCTGTAATCTCCTAGAACAACAACCACAACAATAGTTAATTTACGTATTGTAACCCCATTTATTAAATTGATTGCTACAAAGCATAAATTGATAACAGATATCAATCTAACACCAATACTGTGTTGATTAGATCGGTGAATCGTTGGAGATGAAGCAAAGAATCACATTGTTTACTTGCCATATGCGTCCTTGTTACCCAGCAGATAAGAAATGTACAGGGTAAAACTGTTATATTCATATGTATACATTACACAGCCTTGGTGGGTTTATACATTACACAGCCTTGGTGGGTTTATACATTACACAGCCTTGGTGGGTTCATACATTACACAGCCTTGGTGGGTTTATACATTACACAGCCTTGGTGGGTTTATACATTACACAGCCTTGGTGGGTTTATACATTACACAGCCTTGGTGGGTTTATACATTACACAGCCTTGGTGGGTTTATACATTACACAGCCTTGGTGGGTTTATACATTACACAGTCTTGGTGGGTTTATACATTACACAGCCTTGGTGGGTTTATACATTACACAGCCTTGGTGGGTTTATACATTACACAGTCTTGGTGGGTTTATACATTACACAGCCTTGGTGGGTTTATACATTACACAGTCTTGGTGGGTTTATACATTACACAGCCTTGGTGGGTTTATACATTACACAGCCTTGGTGGGTTTATACATTACACAGCCTTGGTGGGTTTATACATTACACAGCCTTGGTGGGTTTATACATTACACAGCCTTGGTGGGTTTATACATTACACAGCCTTGGTGGGTTTATACATTACACAGCCTTGGTGGGTTTATACATTACACAGCCTTGGTGGGTTTATACATTACACAGCCTTGGTGGGTTTATACATTACACAGCCTTGGTGGGTTTATACATTACACAGCCTTGGTGGGTTTATACATTACACAGCCTTGGTGGGTTTATACATTACACAGCCTTGGTGGGTTTATACATTACACAGCCTTGGTGGGTTTTACATTACACAGCCTTGGTGGGTTCATACATTACACAGCCTTGGTGGGTTTATACATTACACAGCCTTGGTGGGTTTATACATTACACAGCCTTGGTGGGTTTATACATTACACAGCCTTGGTGGGTTTATACATTACACAGCCTTGGTGGGTTCATACATTACACAGCCTTGGTGGGTTCATACATTACACAGCCTTGGTGGGTTTATACATTACACAGCCTTGGTGGGTTTATACATTACACAGCCTTGGTGGGTTTATACATTACACAGCCTTGGTGGGTTTATACATTACACAGCCTTGGTGGGTTTATACATTACACAGCCTTGGTGGGTTTAGCATACATGTACAGGACACAAAATTTTATTTTAATATCTTTAATTTCGCGACTGCCATTTCTCGGTTGGACGGAAAATTTGACGGAAAAGTGGACTAGGTTATCATGGAATCCGCCATATATTCTTTCACGACTGCCATTCTTTCACGACTTACGTTTAATTGTTTAGGATAATTTATCAATACATGTTCTCAACGCAAAATAGTTTATATATAACTCGTGTACGACCCGAAGGTACACTGACTCAAAACTTACTTGTTTACATGTTTTAGGCTTGATTTCAGCATCTTTTCTTGGATATTCAAACTCGTCAAACAAGTCCGCTGGTTCTTCCTTTGTCGCATCTGTTGCTAAATTCAGCGCTTCTATGGGAGCAGTGCTCTGCCCCCGTGGTTCTTTCTTCAAGGACAAATGTCGGCGGTAAAAATCACTGTGTAACACGGAAGTGGTGTCCTCGTCGAAGGGCTCCATTTTCATTGGTATATCATCCATATTTCTTCTGTTGCCTAAATGAAAAAAAATGATATGAAACACGAATCAACAAAGTCTATTCCTTAGCATGCTCGCGAGCCAATGGATCAATCGATAGGTTACGATCGATACACTGGCTTGGTTAGTTACCGAGAGCAGTTCTGGATATTAATAGCTGGAGGGGTTTTTGTCTGAACCGAACCAATCAGTAAGTGCGCTAAAGCAGCTCTTCAGGTCAATCCGCATCGAGGTTTGAGTTTTGACTGGTTTGAATTTCATCGCCTGCCAGATTACCTTTAAAGTTAGGCTAAAATCGACATCGGGTGTTGAAGCCAAAACCGCAGGCTTCCGATACTGACACGCTAATTCAAAACAATGAAATGTACAAGATTATTTAATAAACGCAACGACTCGAGAACTCATCCGAATCACCAAGTCGGTCCAGGTAATTCCTTAGTAGCACCCGGTTAGTTTGCTTGATTTTATTGATTTATTCTTGTGTGCATTTGAAGATGATTCCTCTTGAGCATAATAAGAGCCATATCGAGTGTACTAGTGTACGAGTGTACTAGTGTACGAGTGTGCTAGTGGCGTTGAAAATGGCGGACGATTGAGAGTCAGACAAAATATCTGACCAGCTTTCAACGACAAAAGATGAAGACAGCATCCCCAATAAATGGTGATCAGTTCGAACCAAAACCATATTCCATCATCACCAATGGCGAAGAACTGAAATCTGAACTCATTGCTCTTCATCATATGGTGGTGATGATCAGGCCCCATCACCAATACAAGGTGATGAACTGACCTCATCCCAATTTGGCCTTAATAAATGTCGATGACAGGGCCTCGTCGTCGATACATGTGAAATGAGGTCAGCAAGGTCACATACATGCACACGTTCTGCAGCTGGATGCCAGAGCATGAGCATGGTTTACACAAAAAATGCATGGAATCTGGTTTACAAAACGATAGCAAATCTCACAGAGATGACAGATGAATAACCGGTACCCAGAAATAATACTAATCACCATGGATACACTTGGAGAAGTGTAACGCTTGTGTAATTAGGAGCACAATTATCCAGTTCTGCAGAGCCATTTGGCACTCGTGTCTACAGGCTTGCGGTGCTAGTACACGCGCACTAGTCTGGTTCGTTGTCTCCCTTACATGTATATACACATACAGTTTACTTGGTAGGTTACGAGACCTGGGTATAAACATAGCAGAAGAGATCGGCAAATGTGTTGCAGTAGCTTGGTTTTGGTTTCCGAGTAGTTTACTTGGTACGGTAAGTAGTTTAACAATGATTATGCTCGGTGGAATAAATAATGTGTCAAAGAGGCTTCTTCGGAGAAGTACAGATGTAGCATTTTCTATGTTATAATGATGACTTTCAGTGATCTTTCGTCGCGCAAACAGCAAGTCCACAAGGTCAACTTTTCAGACTGAAAAAAAATAATAATAAACAAAAAAGTAGTCAACTTTGGCGAGGTGTCTAGGGAGAGCAGAAAGGAAAACCTCGACTACATGAAAATGGATCGGCTATAGGGTGTACTTTTGATTGAGGATAACCTTGTGAAATTCAACAAGACAATTTGCCATTCGATATTTTTTTCGAGATGGTGACCTTTGCTATTATTTAGTATATATTATATAAAAAAGTACACACAAATTTCGAGAGACAATTTCATACACCACCAGATTCGGACAAACCCTATACCTGTTACCTGTGAGATGACTGCCAATCTGAAAGAAGAGGATCTGACGAAATTTTAAGGTACAGTATATGTGTCCACATAGCTATTGCTCGTTTTAGCTATAGACCTATAAAAGCTGAAATGAGGAATTATTACTCAAATGGGCAAGTTCCTCTAACTTGCGGTCACATTTCCTGGACTTGCTTGTGCAACAACAACAAAGCTGAAGCTAGACTAAATTCAGACTCAATCATTCATTGGTAAATGGTTTTATTTAATATTTTACCAACAATGGCGTTGAAAGATATATCCCTGTGCCAAGACGAAAAGTACCGTTACTCAGGTCTGCTGGCAGTTTCAAGACACCCATGCACAATTGGCCCTTTTGCTGGGTGTTGGGGCCGCAGAGTCAAGTCAGTTCCAATTTCGAATCCGGGTCTGGCGTGAGATCACGATCTTCAGTTTGACTTCATGGAAACTGTTATCAAAGGGACTCATTTCCACTGCAAGTCATCAAGGATGAAGCTGCAGAATTTGCAAGAGATAATGGATCATGTTGCTTATTTTTTATCAGGTAAGTATTCAATGTCAATTGAAGTGTTGAAGTATGCACGTACCACGAATAATATTAAAGACGAAGATTGAGAAATGTACGAAACCGTATGCCTACAGCAGAAAACACTGGCTCCAAAATCTGCTCTTGTCAAAACAAGTCCTTGAGTCGCGCGTTAAATGCGACAGTCTACAAATATATGACCGCGTTCATGGCCGTGACACGGACTGGATTGAGGATTGGTTCATTATTAATGGGCTTATTGGCACTGAAATTGGCCGTCAGTGGGTGAAGCCGATTGGTCTTTCGGACAAGGGCCACATCTACGGGCATTTCTCTACATGGATAGTGCAAAGACATGCACGACGATTTCTGAAATCTTAACAGCTGATCGCTATAGCGCAATACTATGGGCATGTGTTCGACTTATATTAACATAACACTTAGAATAACATTTGAGCACATTAGAAAATATCGAGACCTGGTTACAGAACGATTGAGAATAACACTTGAACACTTGAGCGCATACAGGGGCTTCGTTTGAACGGGAGGGGGGGGGGGGGTGGTCGTCAGGTGCGAACGACCCCCTCTTGGACGCGCGCAAAAAATAAATAGAAGAAAAAAACAAAACAAAAAAGAAAAAAAAACAAACAAAAAGAAAAAAAAAAAATTCTCTAGAAATGTAATCATGATCCGTTTCAGTAGTGAGGCGTCAGTTCGCTCAACAATGGGTTCACCACGACTATCCGCTTTGGCGATCATGAAGATACACTATGGTCATAAATTGAATTATGCAAGAGCTGTAGCTCTGTTTATGAGACTCCACACTCGACGGATACAGCAGGCGAATTTACTATTCAATTGATCATTAACACTAACTCGTGTGTGATTTCCTTCTGCTCCATGCTCCTCGGTCTACCGTTAGCTGAAGGCTGTACTACATTCGTGATATTTCATTTCCGGAATATAAATCAGTTTCATTTTTTTTCTAGTCAGCATTTTACCATGGCCACGTTTTAATTTCCAGAATGATGAGTGATATCAGTTTCATTTTCCTAGTCAGTATTTCACCATGGCCATGATACACAGTTAGATATTCTACACAGTATTATTGTGATATTCTACACAGTATTATTGTGATATTCTACACAGTATTATTGTGATATTTTCAGCAAAAGTTAATGCTCACAGTCATGAAATGGCATATGGATCGGAAAGTGATATGATGACGTTTAGTTTTGATCATTTTAACATGGTTAGCCTACGAGGTGTATCGGTCCAAAGCATTATTATTGTGTTTTCAAGATGGCAAGGAGAATAAAATACAATATTGATATTTGACAAATGATGTGTTAATGTATTTGTTGGAAATCGCCCGGAATGCATCTCAGGTATAATATAACCCTAAATCTGCATATATTATGTTCAGATTTAATTCCGGGAAAACGCTCAGAACCGGCGATCTAGTGCCCCGGAGCTTCCGGGGCCTAGGCGGCCCCTGGACCCACCTGCTAGCGACGCCCATGACATAGAGAATACCGGGTCCTGTTTACGGAATGACGGATAATATGACGTGAGCACATTTGAGAATATAGAGACCAGTAATATATGAAGGTGAAAATGAGACCGAGGACGTCACTTCCGGTCACCTGACGCGGCAATCTTTGAAAATGTCCGGACCTCTACGGCAATCTCAGATAATCTTCGGCAATGTCCAGACGTCTCCGACAATCTTCGGGAATCATCCGTCATCTCCGGCAATGACCGATCATCTCTGGGTGTTTTTTTTTGGTTTTATATAAACGGCAAATTGTCGCAAAAATGCGCGCCCAGAGTTATCTGCTCCTGATCCGGTGACGTCACATGCAGGCCTTAGGTCACATCCGGTGATGTTACATCCGGCTTCAAGGTTACATCCGGATCAAAAGGTCAAAGGTCATTTCCGATCACGTAACGGCCCAGTAAGGGCCATCTGCCTCTACATAAGACCCCAGTGACTTCCAATGTTAATCTCCGAGGAATGCATGTTTTGGGTAGGAGTATTGGGGTGGGCATATTTTTTTTCTTGTGGATTTTACTATAGGCTGTGGTACCTTGATTTGTCTGTCTCGCGCTGTAGAACACGATGACAGGAAGAACACGATGAGGCCATGAGGTAAATTTTACTGAAAAGTTCACACAGGTCTTGGGTTGACATGTTACACATGTAGATCTATTCCGGCTCAATGGACAATGATCTGTTCAATGTGAATTCCAATGGAGGACTCATTCATGGACATTTGCGGTATAGGGTGTGGCACCTTGTTTTCTCTGTCTCGAGCTGTAGATCACGTGACGATTAGAGGGGTCTCCGAGGTCATAGGTCAAAGTTACCGTGTGCATGCGTAGTGACCTGAGGTGGACGTTTTGGGGTCGCGGTGGACCAGTGTTGATCCGATTTGGTCGTCTGAGGTGTCCTAGTGAAGCATTCGTGGGAGACCATCCGACTGGATTGGTGTGGAGTGAAAGTAAGGCTATGGGGCGCATGCGCAGGGAGGGAATTGTGGGAAAAGGACACTGGAATGGACGCTTTGGGGTCGAGTTGGGCCAATAGCGGTCTGAATGGGTCGAGGAATCCATGTGAAGCTCTCCTCGAGACCGATCAAGTCATGGGTGGGTGCATATATACTGTAACCTTAATAAAAGTACAATCTACCATTACAAATTTTCAAATATATATATCAAAACAGAATATAGGTAACTTAAACAATATACTAGTGTTCTCAAATATGCATCAACTCAAGATTGTATCTAGACAAAACTGCTGATACAGAACGAGGATACATGGTCGTTCATTTCAGCCTGCTCGTTTTCTGTTGGCTTGTGTTCAAAAAGGCAATAAAACAATGTGCATATCTAACATGACGTGATGAACATATTCTACGATCAAAGATCGGTACATCGCGGGGTCACCAAACACATCACTGAAACACAACTTTGCGGAATAAAACTCAGCACATTATCTACGTGACCAAAACTAGCTCGTTCTCTACCCCAAACTCGATCGGTTGCTGTTGACGACGGAGTACGTCACCGATGGAGAATAACACTTTGGCACATTAGAGAATATCGAGACCTGGTTACCAAACGATGGAGAACAACACATGAGAACATTAGAGAATATCGAGACCTGGTTACAGAACGATGGAGAACAACACATGAGAACATTAGAGAATATCCAGACCTGGTTACAGAACGATGGAGGATATTCGAGATTTGTACAAATCATTGTGATTGTAGATTTGTGACTGTGGTTAACATGGCGGCGAAGGACACAGCACAGGGTCTCGTGTCTTATGACGCAGAAATTACTTTTTACTCTTTTTTTTTACTTACTTTCCCATCATACATCACAACGCATACATGTACACAAAACACGTATGAATAGACTTATCCATGGAGACATATAGGTAAAGACAGATACACATAGACAGTCACTTATAGTCACAATTTAATTGTTAATCATCAATTTGGATCTGTACAGTAGATCGAGATTATATACAATAAGAGTAAGCAATAAACACAGAAAGAATATACTTTTTGGTATAGGCTCAGTCATTCAATAATTCTAGAACAAATTGCCATCTCTGTTTGAAAGTTTCAATTTTGCCTTGATTAGTGGCAAATAATTTTTGATTTCCACTTTTTGTTTATTTCCTGTTTCAAAGTTGTGGCTGATAGTCATCCACTTTCAACTTTGTACTTGTATATTTAGAATCATACTACGATAATGATGAAGTTTGCACGCCTGGAGAAGACTGTATCGGATACCACGCCAAGTTCGGCGTTTTCACTATTCATATCAATTACTGTATCAGTTTCACTGACAATCCAGTCTATTATATTTGTCCATAATTCCTTTACAATTGTGAATTCTCAAAATAAGTGCAAAGGGTTCAGTTTCACTATAGCAAATGCTACAATTGTGTTTCTGTAAAATTTCCATCTGGCATAGCAGTTTATTCTGTGGTTTATTCTGTACTGAAACCCTCTTCAGTTTGCAATCGCTGCATGTTCTGAATGGAAGCACATCTATGCATTTTCAGTCCAGCTGGTTATGGACTATCATATTCCACTGCTCTTGGCTTTTTGGGGACAGATTTTGGGGGTTTTATTCCCGCCATATTTATGTTAATGTCTAATACCCTGTATATGTTTAACTATATGGTGAATAAATATTCATTCATTCATCCATTCATTCATTCATTTAAGTTTGGTTAAAGGAATGTACATATCTTTGTATCCATTCCTGTATCGCAACATTGGCTCCAATTTTACTACAAGACACATGTTACTAGGCACACGGCTTACTCCTAGCAAGCTAAAGTTCATGATGTTCATTGTTTAATTTTGTTTGGCGTTGGTAATCCAACTGGAGGAACAGCTACAAGGGCAAAGTGGAAATTTCAACGGCTTATCCCGAGTAAGCGTTTTCTTGTGAACCGACAGGTTTTCAATGTTGCGTCGCTGGACAGCCAAGTAAGAGATATGTATGGCTTTTCACCAGTATCAGTTCTTTCTTGTTGATTTAGCTGTTCTTCCCATGCACAATTATATGGGCACGATGAACACATTCGTATGGCTTGTTGCCTGTATGAAATATTTTTGTGAATAGGAACGATATGCAAGAGGTGGGAAAACTGACGACGTCTGGTGACTAAATAGCAACCATACGCTCCACAGGAAAACATTCGTCGGGACCTAACATTCAGACCCGAGAAGTCTTCGTATCTCAGCCGCGCTTGACGTAGTTGGCCAGTTAAACGGGGGATGGGTATGACTTTTTACTGGTATGAATTCTGTTATGCCTCTTCAAGTTACCTTTCTGTGTACAGCTATATGAGCACAGAGAGCACGTGTATGGCTTTTCCCCAGTATGAATTCTTTCATGCAAATCAAGGTGGCCTCTCTTTACAGAGCTATATGAGCACTAAGAACATTTGTATGGCTTTTCACCAGTATGAATTCTGTTATGCTTCTCAGGGTTACCTTTATGTGTACAGCTATATGAGCACAGAGAACATTTGTAAGGCTTTTCACCAGTATGGATTCTTTTATGCACATCAAGGTGACCACTCCGTGCAGAGCTATATGAGCACATAGAGCATTTGTATGGCTTTTCCCCACTATGAATTCTGTTATGCTTCTGAAGGTTACCTCTCTGTGCAGAGCTATATGAGCACATGGAGCATTTGTATGGCTTTTCACCAGTATGAATTCGGTGATGCACATCAAGGGCACCTCTCTGTACAGAGCTAAAGGAGCACATAGAGCATTTGTATGGCTTTTCACCAGTATGAATTCTGTTATGCTTCTCAAGGTTACCTTTATGTGCACAGCTATATGAGCACAGAGAACATTTGTAAGGCTTTTCACCAGTATGGATTCTTTTATGCACATCAAGGTCACCTCTCTGTGCAGAGCTATAGGAGCACATAGAGCATTTGTATCGCTTTTCACCAGTATGAATTCGGTTATGCTTCTGGAGGTTACCTTTCTGTGTACAGCTATATGAGCACAGAGAACAGTTGTAAGGCTTTTCACCAGTATGAATTCTTTCATGCTTCTGCAGATCACTTCTGCTAACACAGCTATAAGAGCAGTGTGAACATTTGGGTGATTTGTCTCCAGGTTCAAATTTTTTCTTTCTTCTTGATTGGAATAAAGTTGAATTCCGTGAGGGTTCTTCAGTTGTAATGATGATTGCACTCTTCGTTTCTACGTCATCAGTATGTAGTAACAGCTTATCGTCCTCCAACGGTTCAATATTTGTACCAGAATTATTCCTTAATTGGGGATCAACCTGGTACAAGGTCACTGGGTATGGTCTGTCTGTTACCATGGCCAGCACATTAACAGCTCCATTATCTTTCATCTCCTCTGTGTAGGAATAGCTCTCTGTAATCTTCTAGAACAACAACCACAACAATAGTTAATTAATGTATTGTAACCCCTTAATTAACTTGATTGCTACAAAGCATACATTGAGAACAGATATCAATCTCACACAAATACTGTGTTGATTAGATCGGTGAGTCGTTGGAGATGGGGCAAAGAGGCACATAGGGACATAGGGACAAGCAAACAAAAGTTTTCTGCGAGTCACTTGATGGCTTATAGGCGTATGGCAGATTCCACGATAACCTTGTTCACTAACTCCCGTTTCCCTCAATCAACGACCGAACAAAAAAAATGACAATAGAAACACATTTAAATTCAAAACTATCGTAAACAGACAATGTGCCCTTAACCTTACTATCTAAAACATGTCAATGAATTGTATAAGATGAAAATATACAGGTGTCCTATGAATTCTTTGTACAGTTTTTTTAATTTAGCTTGATAAAACGTAAATGACATCTGCAACATTTGTGTTGGTTATGTCATTTTCCGTCAAAATCTATTTTGTATATGTTGAAGAAATTTCTCATAAGACAAGCACTTGCACATGCTCAGTGAAATTAGGCCAATGGTATTGATGTATCTGTACCATTGTCAGTGTATCACATCACCCATGCTGTGTGAATCATCCGTCATCTCCGGCAATGACCGATCATCTCTGGGTGTTTTTTTTTGGTTTTATATAAACGGCAAATTGTCGCAAAAATGCGCGCCCAGAGTTATCTGCTCCTGATCCGGTGACGTCACATGCAGGCCTTAGGTCACATCCGGTGATGTTACATCCGGCTTCAAGGTTACATCCGGATCAAAAGGTCAAAGGTCATTTCCGATCACGTAACGGCCCAGTAAGGGCCATCTGCCTCTACATAAGACCCCAGTGACTTCCAATGTTAATCTCCGAGGAATGCATGTTTTGGGTAGGAGTATTGGGGTGGGCATATTTTTTTTCTTGTGGATTTTACTATAGGCTGTGGTACCTTGATTTGTCTGTCTCGCGCTGTAGAACACGATGACAGGAAGAACACGATGAGGCCATGAGGTAAATTTTACTGAAAAGTTCACACAGGTCTTGGGTTGACATGTTACACATGTAGATCTATTCCGGCTCAATGGACAATGATCTGTTCAATGTGAATTCCAATGGAGGACTCATTCATGGACATTTGCGGTATAGGGTGTGGCACCTTGTTTTCTCTGTCTCGAGCTGTAGATCACGTGACGATTAGAGGGGTCTCCGAGGTCATAGGTCAAAGTTACCGTGTGCATGCGTAGTGACCTGAGGTGGACGTTTTGGGGTCGCGGTGGACCAGTGTTGATCCGATTTGGTCGTCTGAGGTGTCCTAGTGAAGCATTCGTGGGAGACCATCCGACTGGATTGGTGTGGAGTGAAAGTAAGGCTATGGGGCGCATGCGCAGGGAGGGAATTGTGGGAAAAGGACACTGGAATGGACGCTTTGGGGTCGAGTTGGGCCAATAGCGGTCTGAATGGGTCGAGGAATCCATGTGAAGCTCTCCTCGAGACCGATCAAGTCATGGGTGGGTGCATATATACTGTAACCTTAATAAAAGTACAATCTACCATTACAAATTTTCAAATATATATATCAAAACAGAATATAGGTAACTTAAACAATATACTAGTGTTCTCAAATATGCATCAACTCAAGATTGTATCTAGACAAAACTGCTGATACAGAACGAGGATACATGGTCGTTCATTTCAGCCTGCTCGTTTTCTGTTGGCTTGTGTTCAAAAAGGCAATAAAACAATGTGCATATCTAACATGACGTGATGAACATATTCTACGATCAAAGATCGGTACATCGCGGGGTCACCAAACACATCACTGAAACACAACTTTGCGGAATAAAACTCAGCACATTATCTACGTGACCAAAACTAGCTCGTTCTCTACCCCAAACTCGATCGGTTGCTGTTGACGACGGAGTACGTCACCGATGGAGAATAACACTTTGGCACATTAGAGAATATCGAGACCTGGTTACCAAACGATGGAGAACAACACATGAGAACATTAGAGAATATCGAGACCTGGTTACAGAACGATGGAGAACAACACATGAGAACATTAGAGAATATCCAGACCTGGTTACAGAACGATGGAGGATATTCGAGATTTGTGCAAATCATTGTGATTGTAGATTTGTGACTGTGGTTAACATGGCGGCGAAGGACACAGCACAGGGTCTCGTGTCTTATGACGCAGAAATTACTTTTTACTCTTTTTTTTTACTTACTTTCCCATCATACATCACAACGCATACATGTACACAAAACACGTATGAATAGACTTATCCATGGAGACATATAGGTAAAGACAGATACACATAGACAGTCACTTATAGTCACAATTTAATTGTTAATCATCAATTTGGATCTGTACAGTAGATCGAGATTATATACAATAAGAGTAAGCAATAAACACAGAAAGAATATACTTTTTGGTATAGGCTCAGTCATTCAATAATTCTAGAACAAATTGCCATCTCTGTTTGAAAGTTTCAATTTTGCCTTGATTAGTGGCAAATAATTTTTGATTTCCACTTTTTGTTTATTTCCTGTTTCAAAGTTGTGGCTGATAGTCATCCACTTTCAACTTTGTACTTGTATATTTAGAATCATACTACGATAATGATGAAGTTTGCACGCCTGGAGAAGACTGTATCGGATACCACGCCAAGTTCGGCGTTTTCACTATTCATATCAATTACTGTATCAGTTTCACTGACAATCCAGTCTATTATATTTGTCCATAATTCCTTTACAATTGTGAATTCTCAAAATAAGTGCAAAGGGTTCAGTTTCACTATAGCAAATGCTACAATTGTGTTTCTGTAAAATTTCCATCTGGCATAGCAGTTTATTCTGTGGTTTATTCTGTACTGAAACCCTCTTCAGTTTGCAATCGCTGCATGTTCTGAATGGAAGCACATCTATGCATTTTCAGTCCAGCTGGTTATGGACTATCATATTCCACTGCTCTTGGCTTTTTGGGGACAGATTTTGGGGGTTTTATTCCCGCCATATTTATGTTAATGTCTAATACCCTGTATATGTTTAACTATATGGTGAATAAATATTCATTCATTCATCCATTCATTCATTCATTTAAGTTTGGTTAAAGGAATGTACATATCTTTGTATCCATTCCTGTATCGCAACATTGGCTCCAATTTTACTACAAGACACATGTTACTAGGCACACGGCTTACTCCTAGCAAGCTAAAGTTCATGATGTTCATTGTTTAATTTTGTTTGGCGTTGGTAATCCAACTGGAGGAACAGCTACAAGGGCAAAGTGGAAATTTCAACGGCTTATCCCGAGTAAGCGTTTTCTTGTGAACCGACAGGTTTTCAATGTTGCGTCGCTGGACAGCCAAGTAAGAGATATGTATGGCTTTTCACCAGTATCAGTTCTTTCTTGTTGATTTAGCTGTTCTTCCCATGCACAATTATATGGGCACGATGAACACATTCGTATGGCTTGTTGCCTGTATGAAATATTTTTGTGAATAGGAACGATATGCAAGAGGTGGGAAAACTGACGACGTCTGGTGACTAAATAGCA
>JAVTVY010053532.1:0-26560 GCA_036873755.1 Hanleya hanleyi
AAATCTGAATTTCCTGATACATGGAAAATTGCCAATATATTGCCGGTATATAAAAAGGGAAACGCCCATCTACCATCAAACTACCGACCTATTGCCTTGTTGAGCTGTGTCGGTAAAATTATGGAAAGAATTGTTTTCAAATCTGTTTATAATCATTTACTGTCGAACGACTTATTTTATCATCTCCAGGCGGGATTTCTCCCGGGACATTCATGCACTTACCAGCTAATTGAATTTTATCACAATCTCTGTCAGTCGCTGGAGGCGAAAGATTATGCCTGTGCTGTATTCTGTGATTTATCGAAAGCGTTTGACAGGGTTTGGCATGACGGTCTTCTTTTTAAGCTCAGACGGTATGGTGTGGATGGTTCTCTACTCGAGTGGTTTGCTAGCTATTTGTCAAACAGAACACAATTAGTAATCGTCAACAGTAAATCATCAGGTTTAAGGAAGGTCAAAGCAGGTGTTCCACAAGGCTCTGTCCTTGGTCCCTTATTATTTCTCATCTATGTTAACGACATAGCAGACAGTATTAATAGTGTACTCAGACTTTTTGCTGACGATTCATCAATTCTTTTCACATCAGACGACATAAATAACATAGAGTTAATTATTAATAGTGATCTTAGAAAATTGTTACAATGGTCAGATAGATGGCTACTCAAATTTAATCTCGAAAAAACAATAGTGATGTTGATAACAAATAGGAATATACCCAGGCTCCCTAATATATATTTTGATGACCTACTTTTAGCATTTTCTCGATCTCATCGTCATCTTGGGATAGAGTTACAGAATGATTGCAAATGGGGAGAACACATCAATAGTATAATTTCTACTGCATGCAAACGGATTGGAATCATGAGGAGACTCAAATATCAGATAGGAAGAAAAGCTCTGTCTCAGATATATATAAGTTTTATCAGACCGATTCTGGAGTATGCGTCGTCCGTTTGGGATGGGTGTACTCAGGTGGAGGCAGATAGGCTTGAACAAGTTCAGTTATCAGCTGCTAGAATTGTCACTGGACTTCCAAAATACTGCAGTCGAATGGCCTTGTATTACGAAACCGGTTGGGAATCTTTATCCACTAGACGCAAACTTTCCAAATTAACCCTTTTGTATAAAATTAATAACAATGCCGCCCCAGACTACGTCTTATCGCTAATGCCACCACGTGTTGGAGAAACCGTTACTTATAATTTGAGGAATGCACACAATTTCCCTATGATGCCAGGCAGATTAAATATTATGAGATCTTCATTTATTCCCTCCACCATAAGACTTTGGAATGACTTAGCACCGGAAGTTAGGAATAGTGAATCCATCAAAATCTTTAAAGACAAAATTTGCGATCTATCCCGTTCAGCGCCTGCATATTACTCGTACGGTCAGAGATATTTTAACATAATTCACACAAAACTCCGATATGGCTGTAGCCAACTAAACGCTGATCTGAAACGTATCAACATAGTTGAAAACCCGGCTTGTTCATGCGGAGCTGATTGGGAAGATGCCTACCACTTCTTCTACCAATGTATAGTCATTATAATGACTGCCGTAGGAAATTATTACAGTCTTTGCCACCGGAATACAATTTGCACCACATTTTGTGGGGTAACGCTAATTTGAGTAATAAAAGGAATTGCCAGCTGTTCGAATCAGTTATTCAATTCATTAAAGATAGTAAAAGATTTAATAATAAGCAAGTTGCCTAAATTGTCCAAATTGTCCAAGTGTATCAGTTGCGACGCCCTTGCGCTGTGTGCTCCCCATTCGATTTTTGCGAATTCATCTTGTCATTTCTCTGTACCAGACCACCACATTTTCAGTTCACTTTTTACTTTTCCTTTTTTTCCTTTCATCAATGTATAATTATATATTTTCTATTCAGCTGTTAAAATGTTTGCTTTGAGTTGATAGATAACAAATTGTGTCATATATATAGTTATTTATCTCTAATGAATCGTACACTGTATCATGAGCCAGTTATGCTGCTATAATGATTTCTAGGGAGAGGGATAAATAAGTTATTATGAACTTGTTCCCAATCCCATTGTAACTATGTAAGGCAATAAAATATGTTTAAACTAAACTAAGAAGTCCTATCACCCTGCATACAAATATTCTGACTGTTTATTTTCTAAAATCATCACATGAACCAAAGGTGATTCCTGTAATGAATTACGACGTTAAACCTTAATTCTCTCTCGCGCTTGTTATTATTATTTGTATCCAAGCGACACTGTTATTGTAGCTGTTCATGTGGACATATTGAATGGCATGACCACACTGTCCCGTACACCGGTTTGAGCGGTATTAGATACAAATATTTCAGATCGTTGATGTAATAACCGATAGGGCGCCGAATTGTCGGTATAGCTATGGGATTAGGGAGAGTGACTTAGATTGGAAAACAAATTATTAAGGGCATTTGACGCTCACTGGAACCGGGTTACATGTTGTAACACATGCAATTGTATTTGTCTCAATTGAAAGATATCCAGGATTGCATTCCAGATTACAGAAGAAAGTCAGAAAGGGCATAGTTGCCGTTCGAAGGACAGGTTTTCCCAAGTAGATATACATGAAGGGAATAATATACACAGTACTCACTCTGAGCTCTCATGTAGGGGATCATAACCATAACCAATAATAGTCCACGTATATTCATCTTTGATGTTGACAGCAGCTGCACAAGGTATCGGGGAAACACGAGAATGAGAGACAGGTCGAATAATGGCTGCACAGACAATGTATACAGACTAGTAACCGAAATGCAAGTATTAAGCCTCATTGACTACATCCGTCCATCAAGGAAGTTAAAATAAGCCGAAGGGTGCATGAGGTATAGTTCTGAGTAATTTATCTGGAAAGTACAGTGATATTTGTACTAAAGTTACGTGTACTCGTACACTCATAACTGTAAGTCTCCGATTTGATAATATACATTCGATATGATGTTTATTTTACTAAAATGCCCAGAATAAGAACCAGGAACAATAATATAACTAATTAAACGTTTACATGAGAATATCCGTACAGATATAATAGGTTAACGTATGTTGCCACAATACATGTTATGAACTCAGCTGACTCGATTTCCTCGGTGAACAGACACATCTAAAGTGAGGGTCTACCTAAAGGTAGGGGTGAGTTTAAGACAATCAGATCATCATCTGTTAACGCTCTGCATCTCTAACATAAACAATAATAAAATATAGAAACTATATGAAAAACACTGGTCCGAAGATCTAACAATTTAATCCTATACAAACAGCAAAACCGAATAAAGGCGGAAACTGGCTTAGTAATGAAGAAAATGTCCAGTGAAAGGATATATATCTATCTATCTATCAGGGTGGTTTGCAGACTGTGAACGATCGTCTGAAGCATTCCATTTCCAACTCTGACGATATTTGACTAACTGTGTCCATTTGCGAAATTGTACGCGAGTGAATAAAGGTTTATTTTCTTGTGCAGGTGAACCATCTTCAATCTCCCATGTGACGGCCGGGTCCGGTGGTTATAAATGTTTCCCCCTCCTCTTCCTCCAACTGCTAGTGTTCCGCGCCCCTTGATATTTTCATTGTCAGTATGTTTAAAGAGACACAAATTCACACACTAAATGTTACACTGCCTGCTTTTATGACGGCACACTGACATCATACACGAGAATACATTTTCGATCTATTTTTAGGCCATTTTTTATATCTATTTTTTTTGTAATCTCCTCAAAACCGGGTAGGTATATTGTAAAATAATTTTTCGATCTGAAATAAATTAATTCCAGGCTTTTTGAGGTAGAAAATGCACGCATTTGATGGAAAAATCGAAAAGCGAATATTTTTAATATCATTTTAAATTTTCTTCCTCTGCTTCCTGTAAGGGTGATGTCATTCGGTTAAGAAATGACCACAATGCCACATCTGCTTGATTGCTTGCCATTCCGAGCAAAACACCATGGGTAAATTCAAAATAGCGGTCACGAGATTGTAAAACAAACAACGATTGTTTTACAATTTTCTTCCAAGTGTGAACATTTTCGGCAGTAAAATGTCTGAAATGAATTCATTTAATTCGAAGAATTCTTCCACAATTTGCTGAACAGCTTTGTGAAAAGAAAACAGGCAGAAACTCCGTAAATGCGTGTTAAATTTCTGACGTTATATTTTCTGATAGCAAATTTTCCAGATAAACAGTGTGGAAATTATGAGCTCTCCAGCCATAGTGGTAATGAAATATTTAGTGGAGTGGAGCGTAAATTGTTGGGGGAACAAGAGGTACATTCATAAACACCAGAAATGGACGTCATTTGAGGGTCTCAAGATGGTTCACCTTCGAATATTGACCTGCCTACACAAATGTACATTAATGTCAATTTTGATGCTTTTATCACGAAAGATATCAATTCTACCCAAATCTACTGGATTATAAGCATGGTAAGCGAAATATACAAGGAAAAACCTTGAACTGATGCAAGCTGAAGAAATGCAGAGAAAAGGACAAGCATTGATACTCTCATAAGCAAGTTCTTCACTACCTGGAAGCCACGTTTTTTTGATTGATGAAGTCGGATATTTTACAGCATATGGCTATGAATATGTGGGGCATCTGCCTCACTCTCAAATTCTGACAATAGTGGGAAACCCCAGAACAAAGCATGATGAGAGATTTCCCCTGCTTATTTTATCTTGATATAAAGAGAGCAACGCAGGGTTTGATTGCTAATAACAAAAACTCGGAGATTGTGTTGTTTTTCATCAGTTTGGGGAGAAAAGACCGTATCAAGGGACATAAATCGAGACGCCCTGTAGAATCAGCTGTTCTCTCAATGTTTAACTGTGAATATAAATATCCATAAAAACGAGCGATGACCTATGCAAACAGTAGTTTCTTCCAGACATGCTTTTGAAAAATTAACAACTAATGACCTCTTATTTGGGAACGTCACAACTGGATGTATTTTTTCGTAATTTCCATGCATGTTTGGGATAGGGGTGGTTTGTCAATTAAAGCTGTGGTCAATTCTCTACATAACTGATATATCGGGGCTTTTTTAGACTCCAGTATGTGACTGGAATTCATACGAGTTTTTCATATATATATTTATCGATAGACACACCATACTTTACTGTGACAAACGGGGATTGTGATAGTGAATTCCACAGCCTCTTGTGGAAATGTCATTGGCCCAAAATAGTAAATATCCGTATATATCAGAAATAGTAGAGCTACTATATATATTATTATTATTTTACTTGTCCTTTTGATGCCAACTGTCATACGAAAAAAATTTATTTCGATTACTGACGCGGAAATTCTTTTATGAACGACTGCTGAATATGGAATGATGAACCTGACGCCTGCCATTGTCATGCGTAACAAAATGCATCTTGAAAACATCAGACGACAATTTTATTGAGAATTCGCGTTCTTCATGGTTCAGAACATTACCAAAATCTACATATTCAGTAGTGAATATTTTAATCCTATTTTCGTGGACGTTGAAAGTAAGAGTCTCGGATACGGCTGAATATCACAAATATTTTTCAAGTGAAAGTCGGAAGAATAACTCTGAAAAGTTTCACGAGAATTTTTTTTTTGCGATATTCAAGCGTATCCATGCAATATGTCGTTCATTATTATTTTGTTTTATATTGCATTCACTTTGCATTGAGTGAGAAAATATTTTGAAGTGGAATTATTTATCTTCTCAAAACTGGACTAAAACTTTACTCCACCGATATCAATACGGTTACAGCACATCAGACGAGTTCATTGTGACTTAACCCTATCTGACCTGGGTTTTTTGGGACCTGTCCAGGCCTTGGGGGGGCTCCTCCTAATTATTTTTCTTACCCCTTGATCTAGGAGGATGAAACTTACCACACTATGCCCTTGGGTCAAACTCTACCAGAAAATGTAACAAATCTAAGATGACCGATGTTATGACGTCACAGTGACGTCATTTTCAAAAACAGCATTTTAGATTTTCGGTCAGATTTTCGGATTTTTTTAGTTATGCAATTTTTCCGCAAACACTGCATGATAAATTAGTAATTATTAATGTGATGTGAAATAAATTAGTTTTAGCTCAGTTTTCATCGCGGAAAAGGAGAAAGTTTGAAGAAATATGGCGAAAACATCACTTTTCTGGTACCCCACGTGGCCGAAATATTGAATTTACACATGATCCTCTATTCGGGGGGTTATGCAAATAGGCTCAAAATGACCCCAATATGATAAACTATAAAGTCACGGAGTTTCAGCTTTCCATTTTTTGGCGTTCCCGAGATAGCACAGAAAGTTTGGTATTGGAGGGGGGGGGGGGGGATTTTGGCCCCCAGGCCTGGCAGGGTTAAATAGGTTTTGCGAATAAAGTGTATAACGCCAGTCGCCACATTGTGTCAACATGTAGTTTGCGTGGCGAAGCGTTCTCCTTGTAAATCGTGGAACACGGGCGTACAACTCAGAAGTTAATGCATCACTTGAATTATGTTTGAAGCGGTTTTGAAAACGAAGAAGAATTACATTGACGGAGGCTAAGAATGTCCGGCGGCTACAAGTGTCTGGTTCCTGTCTTTTAACCCAGGTAGGACACTTTTTTCCACACTGGGGATAAGCGTCCGTCCTTAGTTGCAATAGAAAAGGATATGAAAAGGGACACGTATCACCAGAACAATTTTATCCATCACACCGGCTTCTATGACATCACACTGACATCATATACGAGAGTACATTTTCCAGCTATTTTTTTAGTCCAATTTATACATTTATTGTTTGTAAATTTCTCCTCAAAACCTGGCAAGTAAATTGTAAAATGGTTTTTCGATGCAAAAAAAAAATTTCAGAAATTTTGAGTAAGAAAATGCACGCATTTGAGAGAAAATCGAAAAGCTTATATTTTTATTACATGTTAAAATCCACTATTTTAATTTTCTTCAGCTGTTTCCTGAAAGTGTGATGTCATTCGGTTAAGACCACAATGCCACATCTGCTCCATTGCAGGACATTCAGAGAAAAGCGTCATAGGTAAATTTTAAAAAAAGCGGTCACGGGATTGTCCAAAACAATGTTCTAGAATTTTCTTCCAAATGTGAACATTTTAGGGAGTAGAATGTCTGAAATGAAATCATTTTACTGAAAAGCTTTTGTGGAGAACCTTGTTAAAAAAACCCAAAAAAGAGGTAAAATCTCAGTAAATGCATGTAAAATTTCTGACGTAACTGTTGAGTCATCAAATCAGACAACGAATTCCTTTACATTTTCTGATAGAAAATTTGTCAGATACAAAGTGGGGAAAGTTTAAGCTCTCTAGCCCTATAGTGGTAATGAAAAATGTAATAACCAATGGCCACTCATTTGGAAACGTCGTACTATTTCCAAGATAGGGTATAGGGTGGGTTGTCAATTAATGCTGGGTTCAATACTCTACATGACTGTGTTAAGTCGGGGCTTTTTTAGACCTCACTATACGAGGTTGGAATTCACTCGAGTTTTTCATATATATCTATCGATAGACACATCATGCATTACCTTGAGCGAAGGGGGGTTGTGATAGTGAATTCGTGATAGTGAAAACCTGGTCAGTGCATTGTACAATAATATTTTGATGTGAAATGTAATTAATTTCAGGATTTTTGAGGTAGAAAATGCACGCATTTGACAGAAAATCGAAAAGCCTATATTTTTATTACATGCTAAAATCCACTATTTTTAATTTTCTGCCGCTGCTTCCTGTAAGTGTGAGGTCTTTAGGTTAAGAAATGACCACAATGCCACATCTGCTTGATTGCTTGACATTCGGGGAAAAGCATCATGGGTAAATTAGAAAAAAGCGTTCACAACATTGTACGAAAAACAATGTTTAAAATTTTCTTCCAAATTTGAACATTTTCGGAATTAAAATGTAGGAAATGAATTCATTTTACCTCGAAGAATTATTCCACAATTTGCTGAACAGGTCTTGTGGGGAACCTTGTAAAAACAGGTAAAAACTCCGAAAAGGCCTATTGAGTTTCTGACGTCACTGTTAAATCATCAAATCAGATAACGCATTCCTTTAAAAAATAAAATTAATTTCAGGATTTTTAAGGTAGAAAATGCACGCATTTGGTAGAAAATCGAAAAGCCTATATTTTTATTACATGCTAAAATCCACTATTTTTAATTTTCTTCCGCCGCTTCCTGTAAGTGTGATATCATTCGGTTAAGAAATGACCACAGTGCCGCATCTGCTTGATTACAGGACATTCAGAGAAAAGCATCATAGATAAATTAACAAAAAGCGGTCTCGAGATTGTACAAAAAACAATGTTTTACAATTTTTTGTCGGAACATTTCGGTAGTATAATGTCTGAAATGAATTCATTTTATCTCGAAGAATTATTCCACAATTTGCTGAACAGCTTTTGTGGAGAACCTTGTTAAAAAACAGGTAAAAACTCCGTGAATGCATGCTAAGTTTCTGACGACACTGTAAAGTCATCAAATCAGACAACGAATCCCTTTACATTTTCTAACAGAAAATTTGTCAGATAAAGGGTGGAGCTCTCTAGCCATAGTGGTAATGAAAATATTCAGTGGAGTGGAGCGTAAATTGTTGGGGGAAGAAGAAGGGACATTCAGAAATACCAGAAATGGACGTCATTTGAGGGGCTCAAGGTGGTTGATCGTCGAATATTGACCTGACTACGCAAAAGTACATTAGTGTCAATTTTGATGCTTTTATGACGAGAGCTATCAATTCTACCGAAATCTACTGGATTAAAAGCATGGTAAGCAAAATATAAAAGGAAAAACCTTGAACTGTTGCAAGCTGAAGAAATGCAGAGATAAGGACAAGCATTGATAATGTCCTGAGCAATTTCTTTACTACCTGGAAGCCAAGCTTTTTGGTTGATGAACTTGACAGCGCCACCATACAGGGTGAAGGAGAGAATGGACATTACAAGGATATTTTGCAGCATACACGGCTGTGAATATGTGAAGGATGTGCCTCACTCCCAAATTCCGACAATAGTGGGATTCTCCAGAACAATGCATGATTAGAGATTTCTGCTGCTTATCTTATCTTGATATAAAGATAGCAGCGCAGTTTGATTGCTAAAAAATCTCTGAGACTGTGTAGTTTATCATAATTTGGGGGAGAAAAGACCATATCAAGGGACGTAACTCGAGACACCCTGTCGAATTGGCTGTTCTCAATGTTTAACAGTGAGTGTAAATGACGATAAAAACGGGCGATGACCCATCCAAACAGTATTTTCTTCCAGACATGCTTTTCAAAAATGTAATAACCAATGACCCCTCATTTGGAAACGTCATACTATTTTCAAGAGCGAAACTGGGCGTATTTTTTTTTTTTGTAATTTCCATGTGTGGGGCTGGGGTGGTTTGTCAATTAATGTTGGGTTCAATACTGTACATGACTATGACAACTCATGTCTTCATTAGACCCCACTACGAGGTTGGAATTCATAGGAGTTTTTCACATTATATTTATCGATAGACACATCATGCATTACCTTGAGCAAAGTGGGATTGTGATAGTTAATTTGACGACCTCTTGTGGAAATGTCATTGCCCCATAATAGTATATATCCGTATATGAGAATTAGAAGAGCTACTACGTCTACATGGTCCAGAACATTACCAAAATCTACATATTCAGTAGTGAATATTTTGACCCTATTTTCCTGGACATTGAAACCAAGAGTCTCGGTTACGCATGAATATCACAAATATTTTTTTCAATTGAAAATCGGAAGAATAACAGTTTCACGAGAATTTTTATTTTCCGATATTCAAGCGTATCCATGCAATATGTATATTATTATTTTGCTTCATATTGCATTCACTTTGCATTGAGTGTGGAAGAGGAATTATTTCTCTTCTCAAAACCGGACTAAAACTTTAGTTCACCGATATCAACACATCTTCACAAGTCCAGGTAAATCCTAAATCCTGGCAGAGGGTTTACCTGAATATTTTTGGTGATTCGAATGAGTTCTTGAGTCGACGCCTCTATTATACAATCTCGTACATTTCATCCCCCGCGCCTGTTTTGAATTTGCCTGCGGTTTTTGCTTTGACTTCCGATGTCGATTTCCGCTTGACATCAAAGCAATTTGGCCCGCGATGAAATTGAATCCTGTCACAGTTCATACCTCGCAGCGGATTGGGCTAATCAACTGGCTTAGCGCGTTCACTGATTGGGTTGATTCAGGGGAAACCCCTTGATCTATTTATATCCAGAACTCGTATGGGTAACTAACCCAGCCAGTGTATCGATCCCAACAGATCGATCGATACACTGGCTCGCGAGGATGATATCAACACGATTACAGTACATCAGACGACTTCATTGTGACTCAAATAGGTATTGCAAATAAAGTGTATAACGCCACATTGTATTAACATGCAGTGTGTGTGGCGAGGCGTTCTCCCCCTGTAAATCGTGGAAGACGGACGTAGAACTCAGAAGTTTATACATCACTTGAATGCATAAAAATTATGATTTGTTTTATTCAAAATTGAATTATGTTTGAAGCGGTTTTCGAAATTCTCGCATGCGTTGTTCCAACATTGTTAAATACCTCTTCCGGGATAGTTACATCACGCTTACATATGGTGATAGATTCCAAATGTATAACATTCGGTGTATATAACGATGAAAACGAGCTGTCGATGACCTATCCAAGACATGCTTTTCAAAAATGTGAGATTGAATAACTTTCGTTTGGGAATGTCATATATTTTCCAAGGGCCGAGATGGGTGTATATTTCGTAATTTCCACGTTTGCGGTAGGGCTGCTTTGCCAATTAATGACGTTAAATTTTCTACATAATCTCGATAAGGCGGGCCTTTTTAGACATCCGTTTGTATCTGACATTCTTTCGATTGTTCACATATAGTTATCGATAAACACAAACATTCTTGACGTTGATCAGAGTGGGGTTGTGAGAGTGTATCAATTCCATAGAAATGTCATAGACTCATAATAGTAGATATCAATATATGGTAAATAGTAGGGCTACTACGCATATTATTATCATTATTCAATTTGTCCTTTATTACGTTTATACTTCGCGTGAGTTTCACGAGAAAAGTATTTGTGATATTCAAGCATATCCATGCAATGTTCTGGTTGCTATTTATTTTGTTTTATACATAAGCTTTACTTTGCATTGAGTGAGAAATCCTTTTGCAGTGGAACTATTTCTCGTCGCAAAACCGGAGTATCACTTCACTTCGCCAATGCCAACACGGTAATATCAAATCAGACGAGTTCACTATGACCAAAAATATGTATCTGCGTGTGGTGTGCCTGGCCAAGCGTTTGCGCCGCCAAGCGTGGAAGACGGATGCAGAGTTCTGAAATGTATGCATCCTGTGAATCACTTTTGAAATTTTGGAGATTCATTTACATAATATTCAGAATGTTGAATGTTGTATGCCTTGGCTCAACATTGTTAAATGCCCGTTCCTTGACAGTTATATCCCGAACGGGCGTTCGTATGATATACGTATCTCGCCTGGAAAAATGATCCTGTGTGGAATGTGACGATTTCAATCAACGCCACAATACATTTTGCAGAAACTGGTCCAACAGGATACATCAACAAGCACCTCGTTCCGATGTATATTATGTTTTTTCAAAACACAAGACCATTCTTTATACAACACTGGCCTCAGTTTCTAGATGGACCTCGAGTTTTTTTTATCAGATTCCTTTCTCCTCCTTAAATGTGCGTCCTGGATGATCACTGTTTATGAGGTTTTTACTTGGATACGGTTAAACTTTCGATGAAGGTGGCCAGGACTTTGTGTCAAATTTTCCAAAGTTCCAAATGTCAAACGACACGACGTTTCATTATACATGTACCATGATGACTATTGTCCCAGAAGATTGTTGATTCTGTCAAGGCAGTTCTCCTCGGGTAAAAAATGGTTGTCATCTCAATCTTGACATTTGAACATGAGAGAGAGAGAGAATTGCTGTTGTACACTTCTGATTATAGCGTTGTCGACGTTTCTCACTGCTGATCAGGAGAGGGGTATAACCTATAGTTTCCTTGAACTCACGAAGCTTGTTGCCAACCTCAGCATCCCATAAAGATTGAAATAGCTTTCTCTTATAGGGACATTTGACAATGTTGGCCAAGGCATCTCATTCTTCAATTCCCGTCCATCTCTCCAACGCTTAAACATTAACTTTGTTATCATTAGGCCGGCGTCAAGATAACTTGATGTCAGGTCAGTTGGATAGCTTTTCGAATCAATGTTTATTCAAGGATTCGTTGCTGATCCGTCATGGAATAACTGCCACGAATGTATGAAAATGCTAGCTCTCACTCCTGATATCCTGAAGGACCACCATGTTGCCAGTTCAATCAGTCTATATTTCCAATTCCCGCCGCCACACCAAATACAGCTTAACAGATATCATGCCAGCTATATTTACCGTGGCAATCTTTGCTTGTTCTTTAGAAGGACAAAATGGACTTGACCGACTGATTTCACCATTCAGCGATAGGACAAGTGTCCGTCTCTTACAATGGAAGCATCAGAATAGTGATGTAACCGATACTGTACTTTTTCTCCGAAGCCTGATCAATCCATGCATTGCGAAATATTAAATTTGGTCAATCATCCGTCAACTCAAGCCATTTTGCCAAGTTCTGTGGTTCATCTGCCATATGGGCCTTGCATGCACTTTAAAATTTCTTATTTACTGTCAGCTAATGGCAATCATTGTTCCTATTCCATTGTTCGGTTTGTTTGGGGATACACATTCAGTCAAGTCGAGGTTCTATACCACTGGAGCATGGGACTGCTCTAATCAGCTTGTCCTGACTTTTCAATAAGGTACATGTATATGCGGATAAATATCTATCGGTAGATTCATTCCGATTGTCATGCAGAAAGAACAGTGAATAAATTATAAATTATATCGTTTAATACATTTTAGGAGACAATATGCATATTGGTATAATGATATTCCGAAGTTAAAAAATCGTAGCAACAAAATTTTAGACTGTCATGTAAGCCGAATATTTACCAAGATGACTATGAGCCATGAAATTTCGGCATAGGGTGCAATTTCCAAAATCATTCTGGACTTTAGCTAGTGCGACTGGGGTATAAGTTAAGCAGCAATGCGAAATTTTAACCGTGAAACCTTATCACCTGAGGAATAGAATTTTACGTATGTCCAGAATGCAGAAATATTATTACTGATATGTATTTACTCTCTAAAATAGTTAGATTGAAATGTCATTCTATGAGATTGGAATTAGTGACCAATCCATTCGATTGAATATTCCATCTATTAGAGTGAAAATTTCAATCTAGTAGATTGAATTTTCTGTCAACAACATATTCATTTTCTCGATCTCAATCTATTAGATTGAGTATTTCCAATCCAATAAAAGATTGGTCACTAATTTCAGTCTGATAGATTGAATTTCAATCTATTTATTTTAGAGAGTAGCCCTATATTTCTCGCGAAGAAGAACCCATTCAAAGCTGTGCCGATAAGATGATGGGGTGAACTGATCTTTCTTAAAAGTCTTGATTTACTAATATTGTACACCAAGATTTCGTAATTTATAGTTTCAGTTTACCTTGGGTTAATAATAGCCTGCAAGAAGTATATTGCATTACATGATGTTCCAGTATTCTGGCACGTCAGAGAAGACATAGCACGAGATAGTGAAAAATCAGCTGATTGATGAATGCATGCGGATGAAATGTATTGTCATGTACGATGTATCATGCGCATGAGCTAGGTGTATAAAACTTTCTGCTATTTAAATATCTCGCAAATTGAGTTAATCAAACGGTTGGTTGATTATTATATTTTCAAACATAACTCCAATCGAAGAAGAATCGACACAGTATAGACGTAAGCAAAATGGAATTGACTGGTTAAATGTGAGATCACGGAGAAAAGAAAACAATTGGAATTGACCGAGAAAATATGTGTTATCAAGAGGACAAGTGTTTTTCGCCATACCCACAGAATACATTCAGGTATATTGTGGAACATGTTTTTAATGAGCTTGAGTTGATAGTTGGTGCAACTCTATGTGTCCCTAAAGTAAATGAATATATATACATGTAATATGAAACATATTAGGAAAGCAAAGAAGCAAAGGAAGGATAGCTATGATGAAGAATATTATGCGAAGCTGTGAGCCAGTGTATATGATAATTATTGTTCAAAATTGGTCGATTACAGAGATAGTTTTGAGATAAAATGAAGAAGGTGCCGGAGCCTGAAATCCAGCATTGACATTTTTTAATACAAGAGAAGAATACTGGAAATAATTGATGATGGTGATGATGGTGATGATGACGGTGATGATGATGATGATGATAATTGATGATGGTGATGATGATGATGATGATGATGGTGATGATGGTGATGATGACGGTGATGATGATGATGATGATAATTGATGATGGTGATGATGATGATGATGATGATGATAATTGATGACGGTGAAGAAGTTCATGATGATGAAAACTATCGAAATATATTTGACGATAATGCGCTATTGAGATTGATGATGAAGAAGACGCACATATTGAAATGTGTTTCTGATAGATCTTGATCACTTTAAAATCTAAAATGATTCGGCAGATAACGTCATTAATGCATAGGTAAGTATAGATACTGAATGTAATACGATTCCACTCCACCAGACTTATCGACACAACTATGTGAGAAACATTTTTTCGTTATTGGGTTGTGCCAAATTTCGTAGCTTTAATAGAGACATGACACCAAACGACGGACATGACAGTTCGAGCTGAATGAGGAGAGGCTTGATTCGAGAACAAAAAGACTTGGAGAATTCTTTCAAATTTTAGCTTCAACAAAGACTTGAGATACAACTGGTTAGTGACGGTATATGTAACAGAGAAACATGGATATAAGTGACGAAAAACAAAAATCAATAGTTGACTCTGCATAATTTGTTTTTGCAGCATGCAGAAAAACTGAACTCTGCAAGATGACTATCATTTCTCCGTGATAGCGATAATATATCACACTGGAAACAACTTTTTTATTCTCTCCATATAAAACTCTAGTACAACTACATAGGGAGAGTTCATAATGTATTTATGTTGATTTGTCAAAAGTCATTGATGCCGTATAAAGTAATAACAGGCGGTCAGTGGGAGTGTCGCTTAATCCCATGCACAGGGAAATTACCGGATGATTACAAGCGTCTAGTCCGTCATTCATAATCCAGCCGTCGTCCATTAGAGAATATCCGCGTCCATAATCCAAAGACCTATTCCATTTCCATATAACAGTATTAGCACCAAATTCAAAAGACAAAAGTATACATAAACATAGGCTTGTTTCCTACAAGAGAGAAGCGGTCAACAATTTTCAATGATGCCGGCAAGACATCATGATGTTCCAAAATATCAAATCCGTATCGCTGATCAGTATTCTTAATCCATAATATTCGTTATAGAGTCGTCATCTAAAATGATGTACCTCAGTCACGCTTTGATTGTGACTGTTCATATGAGTACCATGAGGATCTTGAAGTACATGGGCTCATACGGCCCCTAGCCCCGGGTTAAGCGGAATTAGACACATGTTACGAAACGTAGCCCCATACGCAAACACCTCAATGACCGTACACGGCGTCGATGACCTTTGTGCTAGACAACACGAATACATTATGACGTCTACCTATGTAATTGAATCCCGGTACATGAAACAGCTGTACTGGAGTTTTATATGGAGAGTTTTATATGGAGAGAATCACAAAGTCATTTCAAGCGTGATATATTGTCGATGCTAAAAAGTAAATTTATGCAGAGTTAACTGCTGATTATTGAATAGAATAGAATAGAATAGAATAGAACCTTGTACTGTTTTACCCGTTGATGGGTTAATGTGTACAGGATTGGAGAAAACAAAACAACAGAATAAATCACAACATGTTCACCGGATTCAATAAGATACATTTTTCATCAAGTACTTTCTCTTAATTAGGTTGCGATGAATAAAGTTAACTACCAGAGAGATGACCACCATGTCCTCGGCAGAGAGAAGCCATACAAATTTTCCCCTATCTGGCACACTGAAGAAGTCCGTGATATATTTGTAAATAATAGACATCTAGAGATGCTATAACCAGGGCATTTAATCAAAAAGTGACTGCCTGCAGGAGACGATCGCTTATCTGACGTCACCCGGTCACGTGACGCTTAAGCTCATTAACGGGTTAGCTGGAGGAAATTGAGCTACAGGTCTTTAATTAAAAAGGCTTAAGCACATATTCCAGAGAAATTTTTTTTGTTGATAAAAATCCTTTAAGGTCATGAGAGCTAGTTCGGAACCTTGCAAATGACCTACGATGGTCTCTATCTTTGATAACATCAATATAAATCTCCCGACTAAAACGAGATTTGAATTCCATATATGTTCTAAGTTTATGACTACCAGGCAACCGATTACACGATGGTCCATTAACAATTCTTTTTTTCCAGTTCTGTTAAAAAGCGGGCATATACATATTTTGTACTTCTTTTTTTGCCACACCACCGATACTGTTATATGGATCGAGAATTATGGGGATACTATTTAATACATTTGAGTACCAGGATTAGCAGTATTTAGATGGCGGAGATAGTTAACTGTTTGACTGGCTATAGATATTATTATCAGTGGGTACCTCCCCAGTTCACCATAGACTGCATCGGTGGCAGTGGTACGGTTAACCCCATGAACATATTTACAAGCCTTTAAATGTAATTTTTGACAGTGTAGTCTAGTGAGCTTATGTGTATCAGCATTGGGATCCAAATCCATATTGGCAGCCCATATCTCACAGCCGTACAATACAGTACGCTTAATCATGTGATCAAACAAGTGAAAAATAATTTCACATCCAAGGTTTGACAGTTTTGTGTTTTTGCATAGCTTGAAGGACCCTTTGATAGCCCTGTTGTATAAATCTTCTTGTGCAAGAGTGAAAGAACCAGTTACACTGAATTGTATTCCTAAATATTTATAGCGTTTGACATTATCTATGTGTTTTTTCCCAATAGTGAACTGATCATTATATACCTTACCGCCTTTGTTAAAAACTATCACCTTGGTTTTGTTAAAATTTACATCAATACACCAACAGTCACAATAATGGTCTAGAAGGTATAAGGTTTGCTGTAAACCTTCCTTAGTTTTAGAGAGTAATACCATGTCATCTGCATATAAAAGGCAAGGTACTGCTATGCCATTTAGGTATGGTGGGGTTTCTACATTGCATTTCAGTAAAAATGGGAGGTCGTTTATGAATAGTTTAAATAAATTGGGGCTCAGTGTATCCCCCTGTCTAACTCCTACATTGGACACAAATGACTCTGTTAATCCACTGGATGTTTTGACACTTATGGTATTCTTACTGTACATATCCTTAATGATATCATAGAATCGACCTCTTATGCCTGCTTGTCGTAGTTTCAAAAGAATCCCTGAATGTACAACACTGTCAAAAGCTTTAGACAGATCTACTACGAAACAAGCGAATAATTTATCTCCTTTAGGAGAGGTGTACTTGTCAATTAAGGTTCTCAATACAAACATGTGGTCAGAGGTGCGATGTCCCTTACAAAAACCAACTTGGGACTCTTCTATTATAGCATTCTCCACGAAGTAGCTATCTAGTCTATTGTTAAGCACTCTATTGAACAGCTTCCCCAGGCAACTACTGATACAAATACCCCTGTAATTATGTGGGTCTGCTGAATCGCCCGCCTTAAAAATTGGAGTTATAATAATGCCATTAGACCAAATTTCAGCTATAGGAATTAGATGAAAGAACCATGTTAAACAATTTACGTATACAAGGTAACAGTGTGGCTAGACCATGTTTAATTAACTCATTAGGTATTCCATCAGGGCCACTAGATTTATTACTTTTTAGACAATCTACTGCATCCGCTATTTCCTTATATATCAGTAATTAGGTAATCAAGTTTATTGAAAGTTGGAACATTTCTTTTTAAGTAAGGAATTGATATACGCCAGACGTGTATTGTATTCCTGATCAGCTGTATTTAGAGTATTGAAGTAATCTTTCCATAGAGATGGTTCTATGTTTTCTGATTTATCGATATTATTTAATTCATCAAGTTGTTTAACCAAGTTCCAATAGGCCTTTGGGTCATGACTGTGAAGTCCTGACAGCTTTTTCAATAGTTCACCTGTATACATCTTCTTTTCATGTTTACAAGTTTTGTAATATTGCTTTGTATATTGAAATAAAGTTTGTCTTAACATCGAATTGAATGGATCATGTGATAATTTAGCACTCAGCTTCTTAACAGTTTTTTGTAGTTCTACGAGGTTGTGATTATACCAAGGCTTATGATGTCTAGGTATTTTTTCGCCCTTCCTGGAAGGGAGAACTTTCACAAAGCAGGAATTACTCGCACCTGTAATGAGTTCATTCAATTCCTGTGTGGCTCTGTTAGGGATGTCCGCTGGTGGTTTTTGGCTTTGGCAGCCATTTTGCCTGTTTTTCCTATTGGATTATCTCCCTTTCCTAGGTTAAGATATAGGGATTTTCCTTTAAAAGCCTTCTAGCGGAGAATTTTGCACACCAACATCCATCCAATTTGATAAATTTTGATAGACAATGTGATTATCTGCAAGCAGTTAGAATTTAAGAAAAAGTTATATACTATTTATATGATTTTTTCATGAATATGCTTCAAAACTAGGGCTATTCCCTAGGATTTCTGGGTTATCAAATTGAGCATGGAACAGTTCACTTGACGTTGCCTACAGCCAAAAAATGCACACCAACCTATATTTTTTCTTTGTTTTTCCTCATATTACACGATTATGAATACAACAACACACATTATTTAAAAAGTTAATTACTTTGATTTACCACCAGCGGACATCCTTAACTGAATTTTGTTCGGTAATATGGATATCACAGCTGTAATGAAGTATACGCTCACCAATAGATGGATAATTCAAAATACCTTGATACTGAACCAGACCTGAATTAGTAAGTTTGAGGATATATTAAAAGGTGACTTTCTTAGTTTACACTTAGCTTGAGTATCAGGATTATCTATGCCACACTGTTGGCCTTTCAGCATGAAAGATAGTTTGCAGTGATCTGACAAAACACTATTAAATGTTCCCACCTGCACATACGTAACTTTAGGAATCAATTCATTATCAGTTACAAGATAATCTATTGTACTACTACCAAAACAGTTATGATGGGTCAGCTTTCCCCAAAAATCCCCCATTATTCGGCCATTTAAAATGCGCATTTGCGATTGAATACACAGTTTTAGAAGTCGTCTACAACACACTGTAGAGTCTTGATTATGTCTATATTCGATGTCACAATCCGCAGCATAATATTCATCTGCAACACTATATTTATGATCATCGTTCTCAATGAAATCAACACACTGTCCAGTTCTTCCATTAAAATCACCACAGAGTATCACATTATCAATATTTTGATAACTGATAATCTCTCTTGTTAAATCTTTCATGGAGTCTCTCTGTACTTTTGAGTAATAGGAAGTGTACTCTGGTGGTATATGTATAAAACAAATATATAGGTCACGTTTAATGCCCGACCCTTGATTTGCTATCTTAATCCACTGGTAGTCTGTATTGGTATTTTTAATAAAAGACACAGATTTATGTAAATTTTGTTTAATTAGAACGGATATTGACAAGCTCCAAAGTAGAAGACTAATTAAAATGGACAGACTATAGGATGATAAATGAGATCTAGATGAGAAATTATAATGTGGAGAGTAGAGTACTCCACAATGGATACAGGTCCTTATGACATGTGTTATTTCAAGCTTTTGTGATATTTCGAGTTTTTAGTATCGAAAAACACACAACACCAGAGTTTCTGAAAAATCAACGACAATACTTTCCCCAGAATGATTTCATCTGATGTAGGGTTATTGTCGAAAATATGGACAGAAGTTGTCCATTGCGGTTTTAGTATATCAGTATACTGGATGGGAGTGAACTACCTATTTCCTTGCGGATAATGTAGCAAAACTTAGTTCCTTCACCAGCACCTGCTAATAGTAATATTTGCCATGTTTAGATATGAATATCTATTGAATACTGCACGATTATTGTGGAATATTATATCCTCGGTCGCGCTGCCAACGAGGGCATAACATTTCCCAATAATCGTGCTGTATATATATTTATCATATATCTATAATATTTTCTGACGAACTATAGCGAATCCATAAAGTGATCACAATCGGATTAAGCCAGTTTTATTATTTTGAAATGAAAGAATTTAGCATAAACGAACTACGGCGACTGCCGCCAAATTCACGTCGACTTCCCTTTGGACTCGGAGGAATACACGAACTCGTGCATATTCATTAATAAATACTCTCTAAAAAAACTTGAGTGAATTGTTCCACTCAAGTTTGAGTGAAAGGTACTTGTTCACTCAAACTTGAGTTACTTTAGAGTCAACTTGAGTTACTTTTCACTCAACTTGAGGTAAAACCACTCAAGTTTACTCAACTTGAGTGGGATGAATTTCCACTCTTATGCTTGAGTGAATGTCACTCAAGTTGAGCGCATTTAACTCAAGTTAAGTGAAAAGTAACTCAAGTTGAGTGAAAATCTCACTCAAATATTGAGTGGGATGAATTTCCACTCTTACTTGAGTGAAATTTCACTCAACTGTTTTAGAGATTACATTAATGAAATGGCGCAATGCATTCTGGGCTTACTACGTTCAGTAAACGGTTTGTGGCACGTCGTGTGCTCACCTTTTCTTTCGGTAATGAAACGTCGTACATTTTCAGTTATCGGTTTTGGTTTCATGTCCATCGGCTCGTCAAATATTTTCGATAAAAGTTACTGGTCAATGGTGTTCAACCTTGAATCCTCATCAGCCATGGTTGTTGACACGGATTGAAAGTAGTTCCGATCGAAAGGCTGCAGACGACACAGTTGAACATGTCAGGCAACCGTCGTGACCTCCAATAGTGATGTCAGGCGTGCTCGATATATTGCGTGCATAATATGGAAATATATAAAGCCCGCTGATCTCCTATCTTGTTCATAATAAAGATACTAACTTTACATGTATATAATGATGTATCATTTGACGTAGGATCGTGTCAACTACCATGCTTTTGGCAAGACACAACCTACTTCAGGTTCCAGTTTTTTCTCTCTTCGATGCGTACTGTTCGAGAACTATCTCTTTGTCAGTTTCCAGATTTCTATTTCTCCGTTCTCTAAACTGCGGTCCCTCTTCGAGAGTGTTTAACTGACATGGACGATTTGGGGTGTCCAGCACCCTTTTAGGCTGATTCTGCCCTCAAATACTTTCGTTTCAGTGACGTCTTTTCTGAGAAGACATTTTTGGTCGAATTTTCCATCCTTTTCTAATGTTGTTATTTATGCAATTTTGTTCGCAATACATGCAGATAGTAAACAGAAAAAGTAAATAATCACCTGTATTGATATAAATGGTTTTACTCCATTTCTATTGACAGTGAAGCCATAATTTTAAGACAAAAAACAGAAAATATCACTTTTCTGGTACCCCAACTTAGTCGCGATTATTAATATACCAATCATCCTCTGCTTTGGAGTTATGCAAATAGGCTCAAAATGACCCCAATTATGACAAGCAGCAAAGTGATCAAATTTCATTTCTCTCGCATGGGAAATATTCACTTGAAAGTGAGTGTCGGGATTAGCCGTAGGCCAGATATATGTATGGTCGTCATTGCTAGCTGTATCACATTTGTATGATGGCCGAGAAGGGCCATCGTGGGTTTGGCATTAGAACATGAAATCCAAAAGACGAAGATGCGAAGTTACGATGCGATGCGCGAAGGTACGATGCGAAGATGCGAAGATACGATGCGAAGCGTGAAGTTACGATGCGAAGATGCGAAGATGCGAACGGCGAAGATGCGAAGTTACCTGTACAATAGGGACATATACGTTTATTCTAAATATGAAATACAGTCTATCTTATCTTCTTTTTTGAAACGAAAACCCGAAAGCTGATAGTACTCTATATTCTCTCGAACCATTCTTGACATGCTATGTTCATCTGAACAGTTTCGTCGGAGGAATGGTCAAACTATATTGAATTAGATCCAGATGTGGACTGGACATTACTGTTAGCTGTCTGTAAGAATGTAGTATGGTTAAAAAACGCGTCCACTGTTTTGAAAACGAACCATTGCGATAGAGGAATTTACACAATGTGAGCATTCAGAGCATTTTGACATTCAATGTAACGTTGTTTCCCAAATATATTAAAATAAGGCTTTTCGTCGACCAAAGCAATAATCTCCAATTAATTTCTAGCGAAATTTTGAAGGAAAGGAGAAATTTGTCACTTCAGTCGAATTAACGATCCAGGTTTTCTTTATTATGGAAATGAATGACCAAATGTCACGTCGCCTGTTCCGATCTAATGTCAGTTCCGACCAACTTCCCGAAACATTCCTTCTTGTCACAACCAAGATAACGCGAAATCTTAAAACATTTGGTGCAGTCGAACAAGTTGATCTTCCTTCATATCAGAGGGCGTCACATGATCCAAAGTGATGGGCACCCCTTCTGATATTGTTTTGTATGCCTCAGGTGATGGATGTGCCAAGTTTGGTGCTTTGGTCCAGCGTGTCACGATCTTTTTGCTAAGCCACCTCACTACACGACCTGTAGTCATGAAGAAAAAAAAACGAAAAAAAAAACAGTGTCGTCTGCCAGCGCTTCCGATCAAAGTGTTGATCAACCTGGGAAAGATTATGATAGTCAGTTGCATAAAAATGAAATTTATAGTTCATCAAAATATGGTCATATTTTTGTTACAAGAGAAAATCCTCCGTATGAATACGAGCACATTTTGATGAACTATAAATTTCATTTTTGTGAAAAATATGTAGGCATAGGCCTCAAACCAAAATCATATTGTCGCACAAGATATTAAGAAGTTTGATCATTTGAATGTACCAAGTTTGATTAAAGTGTCATATTTTTGTGACAAGAGAAAATGTTCTCTATAAATGCCTCAAAAACACCAAATAAGGCCAGGGAGAATATTTTGATGAACTATAAATTCATGTTTACACTCAGCTGACCATCACACTTTTTTCCAGGCTGATACTTCTGTATATATTCTTCAAGAAAATTATGAACTTGCAGGTTATTGATTGAAAACAGCAATCAGCTTTTAATTACTGCCGTCACATGCAGACAAAGGAGTTTTTCCCATGTAAACATCACATATCCTTTATTCATTCGAATTTCACACCAAAGACTATTCGCCCCACTGTCGACATCAACTGACGGAGCCAGTTCCGAGCCACTCTCCTCCAAGGATGGCCAAATTGGGTCATACCATGTCATAAATAAGGTCTTAATGATGGCGCAAACGATTCAAGGTAGTTTTTTTTGGGTGAGTATAAGCCATCAATAATATTTCAGTGTTCAATCTGTGTTCATCCCCGCCCCCTACGTCAACCCGCATTTTGAACGCCAACTGTTTACTTAGGAGATGGTGATATGTACAATGTAAAACGAAATATCCAGCTGGGATCCTATATTTGAAAAAAAAAGTTATCATGTTGACGATTACAGTTGTATATACCTTGGTCAAAGATCAACGTTCAAAGGAGACAGGATCGGAAATGGCGACAGTGGGTCGAAACTGATACCGATCATGAAGTAACCATATTCTCCACGTTTAAGTACATCGTCAGCTAAATTACTTTGTTAAAAACTTCGACAAATGCACTGCGATCCTGATAATGATTTTGCCAATGAAACCGTTCCCTTTTGAAACAGATGGATCGGAACTGGAACCTCGTCCATACTGCAGCTGCTATATTAGAGTAGTAAGAAAAGGCTAAAATCACCCATATTTGTGAGGCGCATATGCCTGGGTGACACATGCGCTGGGATCTCTACTCGTTGTCATGTGACTTCCGGTGTCGAAAATGGACCTGTGGAAGAACGCACTGTGTGGGCGGATGCGCATGCACAGGATGGAGTGCCCATGCGTTCCAAGTGTGGCGCATGATACGCAAAACCATTGGGGTGCGAGAGAGATAGGGCTTCACTAAACGAGATCTCTGAAACGTTAATAATATTAAAGCCTTAACATTGAGTTAAAAAATGTTTCGAATCCTATGGTAATTCGGACTTGATGCCGGAGCTGAATGCATTTCCAAAAAACAACATCCTGGATTAACGCATTGACGTTATCTGATCTGGGGTTGCATATTGTTGTATGCCCACTGTAAAGTTAGTGAATCCTCCCCTTCAACCTCGATATCGTCCGCATGTATTTCAATATGTCGTCTTCAAACGAGCGCTTGCTATGCTGAGAGGGGCAGACAGTGTCCGCAGTATTATACTAATCGTAAATTGAGGCCCATTTTCGCAGCACTCGCACTAGGGAGAGACAACTCCGGCTGTTACTTCAGGTACCGGTCACCTTTGACCCCTGCGCACCATTATTATCCGGTATTTTGCGCATGCGCAGAGGTCAACGGTTACTTCCCGTCAAATGACCCAAACCGGAAGTAACAGTCTGGAGTTGTCTCCCTCTAGTGCGGGTTTTTGCCACCTCGGGGGCGCTGCAAAAAGCGGTAGAGATCCCTGCGTATGTCTTAGACAGGCATGAGCCAAGCATCCCACCCAAAGGCGCCTCACAAATATGGGTGATTTTAGCCTTTTCTTACCACTCTAATATATCAGCTGCGGTATGGACGAGGTGTCATTTCCGATGCATCTGTTTCAAAAGGAAACAATTCATTGACAAAATCATTATCAGGATCGCAGTACATTTATCTATAGAATTTCTTAACCATACCAGGTCTTTTTGGGGGGGGGGGGGGGGGTGCAAAAAGGCCCCGACTACCAAACTTTCTGCGCTAACTTTCAAACGACAAAAAATGAGAGCTGACACTGCAGGACTTTATATTTTATCATATTGGGGTCATTTTGAGTCTATTTGCATAAACCTTCGAGGAGAGGATCACCGCTAAATTCAAGATGGCGGTCACATGGGGCACCAGAGAAGTCATGTTTTCGTCATTTTTCTTTATTTTTTTGCTTTTCCGCGATGAAAAGTGGGCAAATGCTATTTTATTTCACATCAAATTAATATCTACTAATTGTCATGCACTGTTTGTGGAGAAATTGCATAAATAAAAAATTCGATAAATCTGATCGAAAAATCGACAAAAAATGCCGTTTCTGAAGATGACATCAATGTGACGTCATCAAGGTGGCCATGTTGGAGTTTCCCCACATTTTCTGGTAGCGCTTGACCAAAGGATATAGTGTGGAAAGTTTCAACCCATAGCTCCAGTCCCAGCTGGATATTTTGTTTTATATGGCAAGTCGTTTCATTTTTTATTCGGCATTTGCTGATATCTTCAAATAATTTGCGGATATCTCCAAATGATTTGCTGATATCAGCAAATCATTTGATGATATCAGCAAATCAATTGCTGATATCAGCAAATATTTTATGATATCATTAAATATTTGATGATATCAGTAAATCATTTCATGATATCAGTAAATAGTTGATGATATCACCAAATACTGAATAAAATGTAAAACGGCTTGCCATATGGCCGGGGATTACAGCGATATGGTCGAGCTGATCATATTGGCAAATATCAATGATGGCTTACACTCGCCCGAAAACAAAAGCAACGTTGAATCGTTTGTACCGTCATTAATTTTACCTCTAAATAGCAGATTAAAGAAAAGCTATGCGAATCAGCACACCATGGAGTTACGAAGTTTCATTGTGAACGCTTTGTTTGCAAGGCCTTATTCATGACATGGTATGACGCAATTTGATCATCCATGGGGGATAGTGTTTCGGAACTGGCTCCGTCAGTTGATGTCGACAATGGGGTGGGTAGTCTTTAGTGTGAAACTCGAATGAATAAAGGATATATGATGTTTACATGGGAAAAACTCCTTTGTCTGCATGTTACGGCAGTAATTAAAAGCTGATTTCTGTTTTCAATCAATAACCCGCAAGTTCATATTTTTCTTGAAGAATATACACAGAAGTATCAGCCTGGACAAAAAGTGTGATGGTCAGCTGATTATAAAAATGAATTTATGGTTCATCAAAATATTCTTCCAGGCCTTATTTGGTGTTTTTTAAGGCATTTATAGAGAACCTTTTCTCTTGTCACAAAAATTTGACACTTTAATCAAACTTATTACTTTCAAATGATCAAACTTCTTAATATGTTGTTCGACAATATGATTTTGGTTTGAGGCCTACATATTTTTCATAAAAATGAAATAAATAGTTCATCGAAATGTGCTCCTATTTATACGGAGGATTTTCTCTTGTAACAAAAAATATGACTACATTTTGATGAACTATAAATTTCATTTGTATGCAACTGACCATCATCAGGTTGATCAACACTTTGATCAGAAGCGCTGGCAGACGACACCGTTTTTTTGTTTGGTTTTTCTTTCATTTT